>RXPK01000162.1:0-268079 GCA_004143645.1 Protaetia brevitarsis | reverse complement strand
ACTTCAATTACTTTTAAATGTTTTAGAATGCGTCTGCTATAAAACTATAGTTGGATTTTCCTATGTCGAATCACGATGGCGAGTTTAACAGATCCTACGAAAAGTTTTTTAAATGGATCATTCAGAGCTGCGGGACTTACAAACATGTTAGGTTTCGTCAGATGGCAATGGTTAGCCTAGCGGACGAGGTTCTCATCAATTTAACAGCGGTTTGCGCGAATAGAACATGTCCGTCAGCGCAGTGTTAATCTGGAATATTTCATTTTTCGAGAGTACATGGGTTATGAGGGATTGGAGAGATTGAATTAAGGTAGAAATTAAGAAGTTATGTATATAGAGTAATAAAAAATTTGTATTTGAAATTAATTTTTAAGTTATTATCAAGAATAAAATCTTAATTTTTAAAGATGCTTCATTATGGCCCAAACGTGTTTCAAACAGACTCGAGCAGATATAAAACACTACACAACTGCTAACTCAATGAATATATTCCGTAAAATAAGTTGCAAATAGTACATTGAAGATTTATGCAACCACAATTAAAATTGCATAAAAATATTGAAGAAAATGTGGAAGGCTACACATAAGCGATAATGTTAATCACAACTACCATTTACGTGCTGCAAACAAGTACCGACTCTTTTAAACAAATGTATCTTATTCTAACGAAAGAAGCTAAACTCGAGCTGTCTACCTGCTAACCCATAACCCACAGGAATCATCATTTGGCGGTCACCGCCGCCATTAAGAACTGTGCAAGATGTAACAAATTCTTTAAAGTTTATATTCATTTAATAAAACAAAATATGTGATTTTTACGATTATTTTGTAAATAAAATAAATATTTATTATAATAAAATATTAAGAACTACTTATCGAGTAAATAATTAACATCTTCACTTCCTCTGTAACAACTATTACTTTACATGAAAAAACAACAGAATCACTCTTACACAATTGAAATAATTATCGTCTACAATCTAAATTAACATACTTAAGTCTACATATTTTCTTAGACAATCAGCTTTCTGATGACCTTTCACATAATCTTTCATAATTTTTCATTATATATTTAAATTTTCTAGATCTTAACTCTACATAACTACACCATAATTAATATCAAATATTTCTCTCAACCAACAATATATATCATGTTTTTATTTAAACATTCTTCAATAATGTAATCTATACAAATATAAGTGTACGCAATAACTTCATTCTTGGATCTTCTTTTTTTCAACAATGAATGATCGAAAAATGTCCCCAGCTTTAATCCTAAACACGTTTTGGCGGTGGTGGACCATTCCATGTGATCTGATTATGCGGTGTATGTGTGACGATAACATGGTCTGTATGGTTGCAGTTTTTCCTTTTCTTTCGAGGTAAATCATCCCATATCTGGTTCCAAACATGTCGGACTAATTTGCGTTTCGAATAGGTACATAGGAATGAATTTAATTAGATCCTGTCCATATTCTGTCAACGTACCAGTATCTAAATGTTGAAGTACGAGACCAACCTTTTCAACTACCCTATTTTCAACCATTTTCTTTTTTGCCTTGATTTTCTTGGTTTAAGACTTCTCAATCTTTACTACAGCACTGACACGGAATTAAATAATTTATACACCGTCTCCCCACGGTAGCCGCCCGGTGGGGAGACGGTTAAAAAAAAAATATTATACTCAAATATGTGTGTGTTTTATTTCAAAAAGAAATTATAATAAAATTTGTCAACATGATTACAATATATTAGTTTATAATCCAACTTTGTGTGAATGTTCAAATTCCAAGCCACTTAACATAACAATTGTTTTTTTTGTTCGCAACACCTTTTCAAGCGAGATAAACTGTCTTCATGTTTTTGTCTTCTGTAATTCCGGCTCGTAAAAACAGTCTCGAATTGGTCTTCCCAATCATATCCTCTAAGAATATATTCGTAGCGGGTTAGTTACTGCACTTCGATATTTAAAAAGCTCACAACTCCAATTAAGCCATATATCTTTTCTGAAATACTCCTTTATACTTGCTGATTCGAACCAGTATCGCCAACTTTAAATTTATTTTTTCCTTTTAATTTTAATATTGCTGTAAACAGTAGATAGAGATATTTGCACATCTTTCCTTGTGACGTCACACGGTTTCATTTTAATAGTTCTATGTTCGGTTCATTGTATTTGTTAGTCACTTGATGTAAAATATGTATCCATTTGCAGGACCCCCTCTAACTGAACGCATTATGCAATTTATTTTGATTGTGCGAATCACTCTCTCAGCTATTGACGCTTTCTTAGTACTATAGAGAATAATGATTTTCCTGTTTTTTCATCAATTGCTCAAACTCTCGATTGTAGAATTCCTTACCCGCGTCTGTTTGCAAATTTTTAGGACAACGTCCATGCTGTAAAAATATTAGACATCGTATCCCTAACTTCATTAGCGCTTTTGTTTTTCAATGCATATAACCATAAAACTTTGAAAAGCAGTCGATTACGACTAAAACGTATTTATAACCTTTATTCTCGCGTTTGTAAGGTAAGAACTCCATTAAATCCGCCTGCCACAAATCGTCTAAACCCTTAATGATTACACAACGTCTCACAAAGTTTCGCCCTAAGATGGTCGGTGTAGTTCGTTCACAACGTTCTCTTTACTCATTTTATATGACTACTCTACTTTTGAAGTAGTCTTATAACCTTTTTGTTAATAGTTTTTTGTGGTGTCCAGCTCCAATGTTAAACTATTTATGCGAGATTCCAAGTCCGATATCTTAGATTCTAGTCCTTTTAACTATGTCCTCCATTTCAAAACCTATTTG
Organism: Protaetia brevitarsis; assembly: GCA_004143645.1. Taxonomy (NCBI): domain Eukaryota; kingdom Metazoa; phylum Arthropoda; class Insecta; order Coleoptera; family Scarabaeidae; genus Protaetia; species Protaetia brevitarsis. Next base: position 265,262 of record RXPK01000162.1, on the reverse strand, counting down.
TTTTCGAGCGTCGCTTAATCTTTCATTGCTGTGATGGATGAATTTTGATATATAACGTACATTTACACAATCCTCACCATCAACGGGATCAGCCACATATCTGATACGCTACCCGTTTGCATTAACGTCTTCTTCAGACGTCAGAAAGAATTCTGGACGACAACGTTTGAAGTTCCAATTTGTTTTATTAGAGTTAAGAAAACGTCCAAACTTATCGATACTCATTGTGAAAATGATTTGTGTTTTTCGTCAACATTTATATTTATTGTACAACACCCGCCTCTTTCAATTCTTCTATTATAGACATAATTTCGTTACTGTGGTTGGTATTCCCCGCTTCGTGGGACGACTTTAGAAGACGAAGACGATCAACTAATTCGTTAATATCATTCCAATATACATACTGATATGGCGCCTCCGATGCAAACATATAACCTTCACCAGAGACGTGTTCTAACAACGGTTTGATTATATTATTATACTTGTAGCTTTTGTTCCCTCTTAGTTGTTGTTCAGGATTGAAATCTCTATGTAGTACATACGTACGTTGTAAGATATCGCAATATGAATTTTCATCCTCCTGAGTGTATACGCCGGGATCTTTCTTAAACAACAATTCGTACAAACCCTCTGTACCTTTATACAGTTTATCATTGATTATTATATCCCCCCAGAGAAAACGATGTCGCTATTACCAATTTTAAACGAGTTGTATGGGGGTCCATTATGGGCCAAAAGTAGTGTCTAACGCTTTGCTGCTTCTATTCGCGTAAGAGTCTAGTATATAATTTTTAGGTGGAATTGTTCTTACATTTGGAGGTGTGGTAGATAGCGTTTGTTCTGTGAAAGGAGATGATTGAGTTTGTGTTGTCGTTTTTAACAAAGGTTCTTTAATCAGAGGTTGCTTAAGAGATTTGACTGTCTCTTTAAGTGTTGAATCCAATTCTCTCAACGGTTCAGAAATTGGTTTGAACGTTTTATGTAACAATTCATCAGCGTCCGCCCGACCACGTTTTAGTTGCATATGTTTCTTGCGTATTGCTCTACTAGCTTTTAGAATTTTCAATTTCAGTTCCCGTACCTCTGGCTTTACTTCCATGTTTATTCTATCAATTGTGATGAACGGTTACCTATTGTATTGGAACAGATACTCAATTGTATTGGAACGGATACCCCGTTGTATTAGAACGGGTACCCCGTTGTATTAGAACGGATACCGTTGTATTAGAACGGGTACCCCGTTGTATTAGAACGGGTACCCCGTTGTATTGGAACAGGTACCCCGTTTGTATTAGAACAGGTACTGTTGTATTGGAAAATCTCTCTGTTACTAAACGATTTCAGTGGATATCAAATCGTTTAGTAATGAGAGAACATTTACTGTTACATGAAAATAACAATATCAATATACGTTTGATTTTCTTTTTAACCTTACTCGACATAGTTAGCAGTATGACTGAACAGTGATGCTTTAGTTAGAAGTATATGGCCAATCAAACGTATATTGATATTGTTATTTTCATGTAACAGTAAATGTTCTCTCATTACTAAACGATTTGATATCCACTGAAATCGTTTAGTAACAGAGAGATTTTCCAATACAACAGTACCTGTTCTAATACAAACGGGGTACCTGTTCCAATACAACGGGGTACCCGTTCTAATACAACGGGGTACCCGTTCTAATACAACGGGGTATCCGTTCCAATACAATTGAGTATCTGTTCCAATACAATAGGTAACCGTTCATCACAATTGATAGAATAAACATGGAAGTAAAGCCAGAGGTACGGGAACTGAAATTGAAAATTCTAAAAGCTAGTAGAGCAATACGCAAGAAACATATGCAACTAAAACGTGGTCGGGCGGACGCTGATGAATTGTTACATAAAACGTTCAAACCAATTTCTGAACCGTTGAGAGAATTGGATTCAACACTTAAAGAGACAGTCAAATCTCTTAAGCAACCTCTGATTAAAGAACCTTTGTTAAAAACGACAACACCAAATTCAATCATCTCCTTTCCAGAACAAACGCTATCTACCACACCTCCAAATGTAAGAACAATTCCACCTAAAGTTATATACTAAGACTCTTACGCGATAGAAGCAGCAAAGCGTTAGACACTACTTTTGGCCCAATAATGGACCCCCATACAACTTCGTTTAAAATTGGTAATAGCGACATCGTTTTCTCTGGGGGTGATATAATAATCAATGATAAACTGTATAAAGGTACAGAGGGTTTGTACGAATTGTTGTTTAAGAAAGATCCCGGCGTATACACTCAGGAGGATGAAAATTCATATTGCGATATCTTACAACGTACGTATGTACTACATAGAGATTTCAATCCTGAACAACAACTAAGAGGGAACAAAAGCTACAAGTATAATAATATAATCAAACCGTTGTTAGAACACGTCTCTGGTGAAGGTTATATGTTTGCATCGGAGGCGCCATATCAGTATGTATATTGGAATGATATTAACGAATTAGTTGATCGTCTTCGTCTTCTAAAGTCGTCCCACGAAGCGGGGAATACCAACCACAGTAACGAAATTATGTCTATAATAGAAGAATTGAAAGAGGCGGGTGTTGTACAATAAATATAAATGTTGACGAAAAACACAAATCATTTTCACAATGAGTATCGATAAGTTTGGACGTTTTCTTAACTCTAATAAAACAAATTGGAACTTCAAACGTTGTCGTCCAGAATTCTTTCTGACGTCTGAAGAAGACGTTAATGCAAACGGGTAGCGTATCAGATATGTGGCTGATCCCGTTGATGGTGAGGATTGTGTAAATGTACGTTATATATCAAAATCATCCATCACAGCAATGAAAGATTAAGCGACGCTCGAAAACAAATAGGTTTTGAAATGGAGGACATAGTTAAAAGACTAGAATCTAAGATATCGGACTTGGAATCTCGCATAAATAGTTTAACATTGGAGCTGGACACACAAAAAACTATTAACCAAAAAGGTATAAGACTACTTCAAAGTAGAGTAGTCATATAATATGAGTAAAGAGAACGTTGTGAACGAACTACACCGACCATCTAGGCGAAACTTTGTGAGACGTTGTGTAATCATTAAGGGTTTAGACGATTTGTGGCAGGCGGATTTAATGGAGTTCTTACCTTACAAACGCGAGAATAAAGGTTATAAATACGTTTTAGTCGTATTCGACTGCTTTTCAAAGTTTTTATGGTTATATGCATTGAAACAAAAGCGCTAATGAAGTTTAGGGATACGATGTCTAATATTTTACAGCATGGACGTTGTCCTAAAAATTTGCAAACAGACGCGGGTAAGGATTCTACAATCGAGAGTTTGAGCAATTGATGAAAAAACAGGATAAATCATTATTCTTCATATAGTACTAAGAAAGCGTCAATAGCTGAGAGAGTGATTCGCACAATCAAAAATAAATTGCATAATGCGTTCAGTTAGAGGGGGTCCTGCAAATGGATACATATTTTACATCAAGTGACTAACAAATACAATGAAACGAAACATAGAACTATTAAATGAAAACGTGTGACGTCACAAGGAAAGATGTGCAATATCTTCTATCTACTGTTTACAGCAATATTAAAATTAAAGGAAAAATAAATTTAAGTTGGCGATACTGTTCGAATCAGCAAGTATAAAGGAGTATTTCAGAAAAGATATATGGCTAATTGGAGTTGTGAGCTTTTTAAAATATCGAAAGTGCAAGTAACTAACCCCGCTACATATATTCTAGAGGATATGATTGGAAGACCAATTCGAGACTGTTTTTACGAGCCGGAATTACAGAAGACAAAACATGAAGACGTTTATCTCGTTGAAAAGGTGTTGCGAACAAAAAGAAACAATTGTTATGTTAAGTGGCTTGGATTTGACAATTCACACAACAGTTGGATTTATAAAAATAATATATTGTAATCATGTTGACAAATTTATTATAATTTCTTTTTGAAATAAAACACACACATATTTGAGTATAATATTTTTTTTTTAACCGTCTCCCCACCGGGCGGCTACCGGTGGGGAGACGGTGTATAAATTTATTTAATTCCGTGTCAGTGCTGTAGTAAAGATTGAGAAGTCTTAAACCAAGAAATCAAGGCAAAAAAAAGAAAATGGTTGAAAATAGGGTAGTTGAAAAGGTTGGTCTCGTACTTCAACATTTAGATACTGGTACGTTGACAGATATGGACAAGGATCTAATTAAATTCATTCCTATGTACCTATTCGAAACGCAAATTAGTCCGACATGTTTGGAACAGATATGGGATGATTTACCTCGAAAGAAAAAGGAAAAACTGCAACCATACAGACCATGTTATCGTCACCACAATACACCTCATCAATCAGATCACATTGATGGTCCACCACCGCCCAGAAATCGTTGTTTAGGATGTAAAGCTGGGGACGATTTTTTCGATCAATTTCGATTTGTTGAGAAAAAGAAGATTCCCAAGAATTGAAAGTTTATTGCGTTACACTTATATTTGTATGAGCATTACATTTATTTAAGAAATGGTTTAAATAAAAACGATGATATATATTACGTTGGTTGGAGAGAAACTATTTGAATATTAATTATGGTGATAGTTATGTAGAGTTAGGATCTATTGGGAAAATTTTAAATAATATTAATTGTAAAACTTATGAAAAGATTTATGTGAAAGGTCATCAGAAAGCTGATTTTCTAAGAAAATATGTAGACTTAAGTATTGTTAATTTAGAGTTTGTAGACGATAATTATGTTCCAAATTTTGTAAAGAGTGATTCTGCTTGTTTTTATCATGTTAAAGGTAAATTAAGTATGTGTACAGAGCGTAATGTGGAAATGATGTTAAATTATTTACTCGATAAGTAGTTCTTAAATATTTTATTTATAATAAATATTTATTTTTATTTAACAAAATAAATCGATAAAATCACATATTTTGTTTTATTTAATGAGATATAAACTTTAAAGGAATTTGTTACATCTTGCACAGTTTCTTATGGCTGGCGGTGGACCGCCCAATTGATCGATTCCTGTGGGGTTATGGGTGTAGCATGGTAGACAGTCTTGAAGTTTAGCTCTCTTTCGTTGAGGAATAAGATACCATTTTTGTTCTAAAGAGAGTCGATGTACTTTGTTTTGCAGCACGTACAATGGTAGTTGTGATATAACATTATCGCTTATTGTGTTCAGCCTTCCACAATTTTCTTCAATATTTTTTATGGCAATTTTGATTTGTTTTTGCATAGAATCTTCCATTGTTACTATTTGCAACTTATTTGTAACGGAATATAATTCAATATGAGTTAGCAGTTTGTGTAGTTATTTTATATACTGCTCGAGTCTGTCTTGAAACACGTTTGGGGCCATAATGAAGACATCTTTAAAATTTATAAGATTTTATTCTGTGATAATAACTTATACAAAATACATTTTCAGAATACAAATTTATTTATTACTTTCTTATATACATATACTTCTTATATTTCTACCTATAATATTCGAAATATTCTCTCCAATCCCTCATATACCCATGTACTTCTCGCAAAATATGAAATATCTCCAGATTAAACACTTGCGCTGACGGACATTGTTCTATTCGCGCAAACACCGCTGTTAACTTGATGAGGACCTCGTCCGCTATGCTAACCATTGCCATTTCTGACGAAAACTCTAACATGTTTTTAATTCTCCGCAGCTCTGAATTGATCCATTTAAAAACATCGTTTTCGTAGGATCTGTTTAACTCGCCATCCGATGATTCGACATAGGAAAAATCCAAACTATTAGTTTTATTAGCAGACGCCATTCTAAAACATTTAAAAGTCAAAATTGAAGTGGTTGGAAGTGTAGACTTAATATTTGTAACTAAAGAAAACTAGGTAAATTGCAAATAGTAAAAGAAAATACTTACGAGTAGTATAATGTGAGGTAAAATAGAATTGAAGAGTATTGAAAGATATTTTTTATAACGTAAATTGACACTAGCACAGTAAATTATGATGAGGAATACTGAAAGACTTTCTTATATATCACAAGAAATTGTAGCAAGAAAGGGAGGTACGCATAAAAACTAGTTATTGGTCTAGGGAAAGCAATGGTTGAGTATATCTAATTTAAAAATATTTTTATAAATAATAGAACAATAAGAATGTTATGTTAGGATATTTATTTATTTTCATTATTTAATATATACAGATATATATACATATATAATATATAAACTCACACGGATCGTCAATCTCTTAGATGATGATGAATTTATACATGCATGCACAACATTCATATAAATAACTGTGCATGCGTAAATTCATCATCATCCTCTAAAAGGTTGACGATCTGTGTAATGTCTGTTTCAGTAACAGAAGGAGGAGGAGCAGGTTGTGGTTCCTTTTTCGCCCTTTTAGGAGCAGGAGGTGCCACCGGCTCTTCCTCATCCTGTCTAAGGTTAAATTTGAATCTCTTCGCCACATCTTCGAAGAGGGCCAACTCCTCAACGTTCTGGGTCCGCATCCTGTGATAGTGAACTGGGAGGTTACCAAATTTTCGCCGCAGGGTTTCATTGCGCGGCGAATATTCCAAATTCATTATAATTTTCCCATCTCGTCGCGACAATTGTTTTACCCCGTATCTATACATATAATATTCATATTAGATAGAGAAAAAATATACATTTAAAAAAATTCTTACCTGAACAACTCCCTGCAGACCACAAATAACTCGTCCTCTGACAGAGCGGCCTTATCACTACTTTCAATTATTAGATGGGTTGGTAAAGTAGCCATTACACAGAAACACTATATACTATAACTAGTTTCTCAGTAAGTAAGTAGCGAGTGAGTGAATATCTGAGGAGTTCCATACGTTTTATATTCAGCTTACACCATTAAGCTAACTATTATTTAATGTAGGAAAGCTACTACGTCAGAATCATTATCCCTAAACATTTCTGAGATGAATAATGGTCAACATATGTCATAATGAAAGTTGCTATCCACAAAATTCTTTGAAAAATGTGAAAGTCATAATATGTTCTGCACAAGAGCGGTATTATTAGCAAAGACTACGTCACATATCCTAATTTAAAAGTTTCTTAAATAATATCTTCTACATCAGAGTGGTATTATTAGCAAAGACTACGTCACATATTCTAATTTAAAAGTATTTTAAATAATATCTTCTACATAAGAATGGTATTATTAGCAAAGACTACGTTACATATGCTAATTTAAAAGTATTTTAAATAATATCTTCTACATAAGAGTGGTATTATTAGTAGAGACTACGACACATATAGTAAAATTAAAAATTTCTAGCAATCAGTAACAGCGAATATATTTTCTATCATTAGCAAAAGTACTGAGGTAATTAGTCAGAATCATTAAACTAAAATTTTTGAAAGAATGTGAAACCTACAGAGAAAGCAGCTACGTCATAGGTATGTAAAATATGTTGTAGGTATGTGTTGAGCCGCTAATTAATGCCCCCCTTTACGTCCCAAATGAAAGCTCTCCACATGTAGTGGACGTCATCACCTTGGGTGAAGCTTTATTGTGATCAAAAGCGCGAAATCGCGAATTAAAATAATTCGCGGGTTACATATTATGATACCCTTGCCTCAAAGAAAAGCTCTCCACATATTCCACCACAGTGTACGTCATCGCAAGCAAAAACTGTAAATTATATTAAAGTTCGCGAATCAAAATGATTCGCGGGTTACATATCGTGATACCCCTCGCCCTCCAAAGAAAAGCTCTCCACATGTATACGACTACAGTGGGCGTCATCACCGTAGGTGAAGCTTTATTACAATCAAAAAGTGTAAATTAAATTAAAGCTCGCGAATACTAGATGGTAATTCACGCAAACGACCTGGAGGTCGCGAATTAAACCGCGAATTAAAATAATTCGCGGGTTGGAAGTCGCGAATGTGTAGTTGGAGGGGACCTGGTGGATGAGTGACCTTGAACTGATATCGTTCGCCCATAGCCCCCTACTATAAGGAACGGAATAAATGCGATAAAAATTATATATATGATTAAACAATATGGGTACAACTATATTAAATGTTATTTCCATCTCATCTACGTATGTGAAGATACTAAAATATTTGTAATAACTAAAAGTATTTCTTAACACTAAAACTTGCTCTGGCTGATACAGAGATTTCAATTGATCATTAATGCTCTTTATACCACTAATTGGCATAATCGATGGGTGTAATTTTCCCATACTCGCGAAATAAGCGCATCTCGAATTTCGATAAATATACTGGATATTATATCATTACTTTGACCAATTTGTTCGATCAATATTTGCAATATTTGATAGTGTTGCGAGACCGTTATCTGCGTCATTAACTCGTCCATTTTATCATCTATGATTTCTTGATTCTTAGTGAGTTTCTTAAATAATTCGCTGGTCTTGTGTGAAATCGATTTGAGCATTGACATACTCCATTCTTGTTGTTTTAGTAAACTGTGCTGATTTTCCTCTAATACTTTCATTGTAGCATCTATTCTTGCCTTCTCTTCACTATCCATTAATCCAAACAGCCAGTTTGCTGCATTGCCGACATATTTAAGGGTGATCTTCGTTTTCTTGGATACTCCGGGAATAATTCATAAAATTTCGATTCTGTTTGATAAACACTTCTTATTGTTTCTTGAATGATTTCGTAGATTGATTCATCATTATCATGTAGATTATCCAAGTATGTATAAGTGGTTTTACTTTTGGGTAGAATTCTCTTAGCGTACGTTATATTAAGAGTTTGCGCTTGTTCCTTTAGTTGTTTAACACTTTCCTATAAAGTGTGACCTTTTATTTTGTAAATGAAATTATGATGTGCTTGTATTAGTCGGGCTTGTCCTAGTTTGTAGGGGAGGATGTAATTCTCGATCTGTTGAACTTGTAGTTGGCTGGTTGCGATTCCAATCATCGTTAGTATCATCGTCATCATTATTTTCTTCATCCTGTAACAAATGTTGATCGGTAAATTTTCTTTCTTCTTAATTACGTCTTTTGATAATTTGGCTTTCTCTCGGTTTCTATTGTTTTTTCACGTACTTTAGTAACTTTTTCTTTGCCAAATTTAGGTGCTAGTTTATTCCGATGTTTCTTTTTCACGTAAACTTGTTGGTTCGCTACAACATCTTCAATTTCATTCCTATTTCTGTTTACCTTCTCACAAGCATGTTCTTTTGTTCTTTCTATGTTATTACGTACTTGATCATTGATACGTTTAATTTGTTCAGCTCGCTCATTTATAAATTGTTGCGTAACGCGTTCTTCATTTATGTCAAACGGTAAATTTGTTTCTGAATGTCCATTAATAACTTCAAACGGGGTAAATTTTGTACTGGAATGTAAACTATTATTATAGCCTAAGATTGAGGTTAATAAATGATTTTCGAAAGTGTTACCTCCTTCTAACAATTTACAACGCATTGACTCAGTCAATGTACTATGAAATCGTTCTACGATACCGTTTGATTTTGAATTTCCGATCGCTGTAATGTGTAATTTAATTTTGTGCAACTGACAAAATTCCTTTAACAATATGTTATCGAATTCTTTACCGGGGTCGGCTGTAATAGTTTGTGGTAATCCGTGATGCGTACTATATTTTATTACCCATTTATTATTGTATTGGCATTTTTATCTGTTACTAAATACGCTTGACCATACTTGGAGAAATGGTCCACTATGGTTAAAATTATTCTATTATTCATGAATAACAAATCTATATGTACTTGTTCGAATGGTCTTTTTGGAGTATAAGTATGTGAGATTGGTTGTTTTTGAGGAATCCTATCATATTTAGCTAATTGACAAATTTCACAATTGTTAATATAAGTGCTTACTGCTTTCTCTAGATTGGGCCAATAATATTTTCGTTTTAATGATTCATACACTTCATTTATACCTCTATGAGTAGTTTTACCTTCATGATAGTATTTTATTTTATTCTGTTGCTCTGCTTCATCTGTTATATCTTCTACTACTTTATTACAAATTTCTATCTTAATTTTGTGAATGATTCGTGTATAATTTCAATAATTTCTCTTTCAATATTTCTATGTTTAAAATAAATAGAATTTTTCTTTCCTGGGACTAAACATTCTTTAATTGCTCTAACTATGTCATCTCTAGGTGCTGTTAATGGTAATGTGGCGATTATTCTATTTTTACCAAAGATCTTTTCTTCTTCTAATTATAGGTGTAGTTAAATTGCGTGTAGCATCTAAAATAATTGGTTGTCTGCTAAATTTAATATTTTTTCTGTATACGGGATTGATATTTCCACTTCACCATTATCTGAATGAATAGTATTATGAACGCTGCTTTCATCGTTTACTTGATTATTATTATTATTTTCTTGAGGTATACTGTTTATAATTTCATCTAATTCATCTATTGTTATATGAGCAAAAGGATCGTCGCTGTTAACGACTAAGGATTCCGAATCATCATCTATACTGTTTACAAAATTCTCTACTACTTTTATTCTGATAAAGGATCTGCCTGATTTGATTTACCCTTTTTGTAATAAATTTCGTAATCATATTCCGCTAATTTTAATCTCCATCTAGTTAAGTCGAGAATTGGGTCTTTAACAGAAAATAGCCATTGTAGTGGCTTATGATCAGTTTTAATAATAAATTTGTTTCCGTATAAATAGGGCGAAAATGTTTACATGCCCAAATCACTGCGAGCATTTCTTTTTCTATTACCGCATAATTAACTTCGGCTGGATTTAAAGTTCGTGAAGCGTATGCAATGGGATGATTGTCTTGTGACAAAATAGCTCCGATTGCAAAATTAGACGCATCTACTGTTAATTCAAATTGTTTAGAAAAGTCGGGATACTTTAATACGGGGTCGTTACATAATAGTGTTTTACATTTTTCAAAAGCATCAACGAATTCAGGAGTATGTTTTACCACTTCCCTTTTTTTCAAACATTTAGTCATTGGCTTTGTGATTTTAGCAAGATTATATATAAATTTTCTATAGTAACCAAGCAAGCCTAAAAATGATTTAATTTCTCTTTGATTTTAGGTAGTGGGAAGTTTTTGATTGCATCAATTTCTTAGGGTTTGGTTTAATACCATTAGGTGTAATAACATGTCCTAATATTCCGTTTCTTTGCGTAAAAACTCGCACTTATCTAATTGTAGTTTTAAATTGGCGTTTCGTATTTTTTCAAATACTATTTTAAATGTTTAATGTGTTCATCTAATGACGGTGAAAAATTATGATATCATCTAAGTACACTAAACAAAATTTATTCAATATATCTCTTAACAAATTATCCATGACACGTTGAAATGTGGCTGGACTGTTTTTTAACCAAAGGGCATTCTGAGAAACTCATAATGTCCATGTTCAGTGTTAAATGCTGTTTTAGCAATAGATTCAGGATGCATTTGAATTTGGTGGTAACCGGATGCTAGATCAAGTGTCGTGAAATATTGACAGCGTCCTAATTTGTCCAATATATCTTCTATATTTGGTATAGGGTATCGATCGTCAATTGTTTTCTCATTAATTGCCCTATAATCAATCACTAACCTGGTTTTTCTTTTCCCACTTGCATCTAACTTTTTTTCTACTAAGTTTACGGGTGAACCCCATGGACTTTGACTGGGTCGGATAATTTCGTCGTTTAAAAGTTGTCCTATATGTTTTCCTATTTCTTGTTTCATGACATAAGGGAAACGTCTAGCTTTAAGAAAAATTGGTTGTTCATCTTTAGTTTTAATTTCATGTTTTACAGAACTATTGAAGGTTAATTTATCTTCAGGTTTTTTAAAATATCAACGTAACTTTTACACAATTGCAAAATACGTGATTTCTCTTCATGATTTAAATGGTCAGTTCTTAACATATTATTTAATCTCTGTAATGACTCTGTATCTTGTATATTATATTGATAAACATGATAATTTTCTAATGGAATAGCTTTTAAAGGTTTAATTTGAATTTCTGTTCTACGTTTGATAAATTTTGAATTTCTACTAATGCTTTACCCTTTTTAACAGTTGTTATACAATTAGGTATTCGAATTTGATTTTGATTTATTTCGTTAATCATTACATCACTTCTATATGATTTATAAAAACCTCTTTAATTACCTTTTCTTTTGCTGGTATTTTAATAGTTTCTGATTTTTTGAATTTATTGGCAGTTTATAATTTCCTCTATTTAGATTACCTTCTAATAAATTTATGTTAAATTGCATCGCTCTTAAATCCTCTAATCCTATAATACCATCGTAAAATTTATGAAATTTAAACATAACCATTGTTAAATAACCGTTAGATTTCAACTCGTAAAAACAAGGAATTTTGGCAATTTTTATTAATCACTATGTTACCTTTTGCTGTTCTAATTTCTAAATTTCATCAAAATGTTATTAGGATAATAATAGTTTACAATTGCTGGGTCGATCATAGAAATTGTGCTTCCTGTGTCTACTAATAGTTTAAAGGGGGATTTTTAATTTCAATGTACGGTAATTCATTTAAATTTAAGTTGGAGAGTTCCCCTGCGAGGCAGCTGCAATTAAATTTTCCTCTTCGTCGATTTTCTGTTGTAGATCTTCTTCGTCGGTGACATTGGGAATTACATCGGATTGAGACTCATAGGTGGTGCTACTGGAATATACCATAATCCATCATTTTCGTTATAAATGGTTGTAGAGTTTCTTCGTAATTTCCATTTGGTTCCACTTCGTTCGTATAACATCTGTTCTGATATTGGTTGTAGTTGGTTTGATCTTGTGAAGAAGTTGTGCGGCCTATAATTTGCTGATTTGGCTACTGCTGTGGATACACCTGACATTGGGGTTGGTTTTGGCAGGTCTGTTTTATTTTGTCCGGGTGTGAAAACATTCTTTGGTGGGCCAAAGACTTGTCTATTTGTTGGGAAATTCGTTTGTTGAGGATAATTCGATTTGGGGAAATTACTTATAGGACCTCTAGGAAAGGAACTTGATTGGTTAAACTGATATCGCATAGATGGAACATTCGACATTTGGGGTGCTGGTTGCTGATATTGACGATTTGGAATTAAAACGTGCGGCGGTATTGTGGAGAAGTTTGACGTGGTATAATGAAAGGTTTCTGGTGGATTTGTTGAAATTTGGATCCTTTTACTGCATTTGATCTTGTTTTGAAGTTCATCGCGTCTTGAGCGAAACCCATTGCTTCTTCTAAATTTTCTGGTCTTAATGGTTTTACATGGATTTGGATATCTTCGGGCAAATTGATTAGATAAACTTCTAATGCGGTTTGAGCATAAATGTGAGCTCTTTCTGCTTTATGTTGGATTCCCGGGTCTTGCGCTAGTTTGGTCATTCATTTTGATAAAAGGTCCTGCAGACGGTATCCAAAAGACATTGGATCTTCCTTTGATGACATTTTAGTATTATTAAACTCGTGAACGAGTTGACCGAAATCTCTTTTATCCGCAAAATAACTGTGAATGGCGCTTTTAGCCAATTCCCACGTATTTAATTCATTACGTGAACAAATCAATGTTTTTGCTCTATCCCTCAACTTCCCCAATATAGTACTAAAAATTACGTCTTTTACTTCCGGACGAGCCGCATATTTTGTACAAATATGATCGCAAGTATTTACAAATAGATTTATACAACTTGCTTCGCCGCTAAATATTGGAATAGTATCTAATTCTATTTTTAATAACTGATAATTGATTGCCATTTCTGTTTCTAACTCTAAAGTTTCTAATCTTTCTATTAAATCTTCCAGTTTCGTTTTGTTTGGGGACGTTTGACGGGATTGTCACTTTCGCGGAAATAATTGGGTATATCAACTCGGATATGTATTTCAAATAATGAAATTGGGACTCTAATAGTCAAGGGAATCGTATTTGTAACTTTGAATAGTACTCACTTTGTCTTCGGGGATGACAAGATGACTTCTTGCTTCAGACGTTGGAGTGTGTAGGTACAATGAATATAGCGACCCACCTTGCTCTGAAGGTGCCGTAGCCTGTCTATATTTTCCCTAACACTCGGGTCCTCTTGCGTCTGCTTGTTGTTCGTTGGCTCTTGAAGTATTGAAATACACCAAATTTTGCAAACACTGATTTTACAAATTTGTAAAGCCGATCCTACTGACTGCGCCAAATTTATTGATGGATTTAGACGCAAGCTTTTTAAAAAGAACGAATTTTTTTATTCCTTTTTCGAAGACAAGTTTATACATTCGTAATTACAAATAGACTGAATTATATAAAGTAATTATTTTGCACGGTCTCCGTAGCGTTATCTTGGTACGTGACTTATATCCGCTTATATCTGTTAGATTCTTGGTAATCTTGCGGTAGCGTTCATGTTACACTCTTGCGGCATTCTTATACTAGCTCTGAGATGTTTTACTGCAGCTTTTTCTGCGCGGGATTATGATCGGGAACCCGCAGATTTGTAATGGTGGGATCTAACCTGTTTTCACTAAATCCCATTCTCGTTACTCCTTTTACATCATTTTTACACCCCATACAGACAAAAAAATAGAGGTAATGTATTCAAGTGGTGTAAAATTTACCATATTTCTGACAGACTATGAATTGAATAGGGCCAAAAATTGTAGACTTTTTATTTTGTTTAGATGAGCGGTTTTTACGAGAGTTAATTTCTGTCAGACAAAAATTTCAAACACATGTCTAAAAAGATGGAAATATTGGAAAAAACAGCAATTGACGAAGAGTTGAAGGCATGGGGGGATAATAACACATGGGATTTAGTAGATAAACCAGATAATCATGAAATAATAAGCAACCGCTGAGTGTTTAGAGTTAAAGAAGATAGTGAAGGAAAGGAAATGTATAAAGCAAGGCTCGTGGCTGGAGGAATTTGAGCAGGGTGAGCTAGATTTATCTCAAGTACATACCCTTGTTGCAAAGCTACAAATTTTAAGAATTTTATTGCCAGTTTGTAACAATTAAAATCTATCTTTAGAAGAGTTGGATGTTAAAAATGCGTTTTTGAATGGATCTTCGCATGACAAAGTTTTTATGAAAATTCCGGAAGGACTAAATGTTAAAGAAAGTGATAAAGACAAAGTATGTATGTTAAAAAAAGCAATTTATGGTCTCAAGCAGGCTCCTAAAGTTTGGAACGAAAGATTTAATGTTTTTATGCTTAGTTTGAATTTTAACCGATCAAAATTAGACTATTGTCTTTATACCTTTCTCGATGAAAATATACGTTGTTATTTACTCCTTTATTTATATTTACTTCTTCATTTCCAATACTTGTCTATCGCTATAAGCATTTCGACGTATATGCTTATTATAATATCCTTTCGCATGTTCCCATATCAATTCGCTAGCATTCAAATCGCAGTAGTAGGTAAAGTATGCCGGTTCTAGCTCAGTTTCAAGGCCGTTCTCCTCCAGGTGCCCCAGAGCGGAGCTGTAGGTGGGAGGGGCAGCTCAAGGTGATGGCGTCCACGGGGACGACATCCGCGGCATCTTGGGGAAGGTTTTTGAAACGCTAGGCGAGGGGCCTCCGCCGATGACGTCAGAGGCATTATTTTACTTATTTAATATTATATATAATATTCGATTACGAATTCTAGAAACTTAGTAACTATAATGAAATTCTAACATTAAATAATGCAATTACAAATGTCTTTTTATTATTCACATTAAAATTTAAAATAGCATAAATCATTTTAGGTACTAATTATTACTTTTTAATTAAAACTTGAACAAATACATGTATTAAGAATGTAGACGTCAGCGCTATGCATTGAAACATTCCATCGACCTCCGCGTAAGAGACAATTGCTGTATAAGCTATCTTACAGACTTGTCGTTTCTTGTTTATAGATACAGATAATATCGACACTTTTGAAATACAGAGCCGTTTTAAAATAATCGGTAATTATTAAATTAACGGAAGAAGGGGCAAGCGAAATTAACAAATAGGTCACAACAAAGGAAAGAGATTCATTTTGCAAAGAGCAGCAGTAGAGTTCAAAAATGTCTAATTTCGAATCATCCTCTTCGTCGTCCGAATCTTCAACAACTTGGTTACCTGACGACATGTTAGATAGCCTACTACAAAAACATGAAGAAAGTATTGAAAAGGAGATTCGATTGATTAATGAAGTATCATATCCTTTAAGCCGCTATTATTCGATATCCACCAGTCTATGTGCGGCCAGAGGGTTTTTAACCAGTAGCTATGCTAAGAAGAAATAAGAAGAACGGTATATCCTTCACGAGTTATGAATGGGACCATGTATTTTTGAAGCAAAAAGAGAAAATAGAGGAACATATGAAAACGGATCCGCAAGTATGGTGCTGCGATTTATGTCGAGAGGAAAGTGGCGATAAGGACGAGGTGGATCATGACACAATCGAAATATTAGATCAATTTAAATAAGAATAAGAATAATAGCACAAAATCGTGAGAATATCGACTTGGGATCGATCAAGCAATATGTCGAAAAATTTGTGTATGAAAATAAACTGTCAAACGAAATTAGCTCTGAATACGCTGATTGTGTTTTAGAAATATTGCATTTTGAATTGAATAAATTAAGTAAAGATCTGATTTCTTTGTTTAATATGTAAACGCCAAATAAGCTAAAGTAATAATATAAATAATAATTAAATGAGATTAGTATTACTAAAATACCAAAATAATAACAATGATAACTAACACTCTTATATTATTTAAATTTTATCGAATCCGTGGGCTACAATATTTTATTTATTTAATTCTGGTCAGGTAAAGTCAAGTAATAAACAGGTGTTTATTTGAAAATAATGATGGTCGAGTGGTGGGCGTCGGCGTTGGTGAGGTGATTCTGAACCCAGAGTTACAAACCGGGGGTTTACCTGTAAAGAAAAGCCACCTGAGCACTCCGGTCATCTTTAATTAAAGAAAATAGTAGGTTACACAGTTAAATGGTAGGTTACAACCCTAACAAACTCGGTTCTCCCGACATATAATCTTCGTTGTGTTCGGTTCACCCAAACTTCGCTATGTCCTTGTGATTCGGGAGCTCGTGGGACGCGAATCCCCCCGCGGTTCAGGGAAGGTGCATGCGAAACCGCCCGACGGCTTCCCCGTGCCCTTATTTTTACGACCCCCGGATCGCCCAGCGCCTGCGGTCAACTGTGCCGTGCGGATCCCCCACGTCACAAAGCGTGCCCCGCTAGGACGACTAGCTTTTCGTAACAAAAGGCCTCTTAACTAAAGCATGCTTAACGTTACTCAGGCTATTTCACAAATCTATTTTCTTACTCTATCTTATACTAAAATAACAGGAATGCTCTGTGATTAGACTCACCTTTAAACGGGTCACAAACCTACAATCACTACACAAGTAATTCTTTTATTTCTACCGTTTCACAGAACCCAACTGTACCGCGACTAATTCGGTACTGTAAAGTATTTTATCGGAATTTAACCGTCTCAGCGTTTTGTTTATTTGACTAGTTGTCGCGCCGTAGCCCTTAGGGTTCCGTTAAAGAAACGGTTGTCGACACCGATATCATATTTCAGGCCTCGTCCGTCGACTTATCAACATGTTTATACAAAGTATATAGTAGTCTCCGTAAAAATCGAGAATAGTTTAATGCTTTTTCTACATAAATGGTAGACGGTACAAACAAATTAATGCAAAGGGAAAATATTTCTTACAAATATTTAAATTATTGCGAAGAAAAGAATAAAGGTTTTGAAGAACTGAAAAATGTTTTATTTACTTAAATAAAAAGTTATCAAGGTTTGTTCAGTATCATATTTATTGTTAACTCAACAATTTACGCATACGCGGTCACAGACTCGTTCCAACGTTTGAATGACCAGCTTCTATTTTTGAGACGTCATCATTTCGTTATAATAACCGTAAGAATTCATAGGAACAACAGCTGTTATCGTTGAAATGAGTTTTTCATATTATTGGGAGTAAATTAATGATGAAAGAATTGAATGAAAAGAAAGTACGCTGCATAACATATATATTTTCTAAATTATAAAGACAATATTAATGTATGTATAGTTTAAAACATTTGTAGTAGACAGGAACAGCCTGCTTCTTCTTCTTCGCTTTCCTTAACGTCATTTTTCTCTTCTTAACCAAGACCATCCAAATTAAATTGTTGGATAAGATAATACGGCAAATAATCTATGATTAAATATTCTTCTTTCTCTTCACGCACCAAAATTTTAATTAGATTCTCTCTATTCTCTAAAGAGATCTTTTTTATTTCATAATTTTTAATGGCTTCTAGAGCAGAAAGGAATTGTTCATTAATTGTTCTTATGTCTTCTGAATAAGGATCTACATCCGAGGACTGATTTCCTTCTGATATGAACTCATGATGGTAGTCGTCGATTTCTCTTCTTAACCTTTCGATTGTTGACTTTAAATCAAACGCCTCGGGCCAACGTGAAGCTGAATATGCCAACCACATTCTAACGATCTAAATACTTTCGCAAACTAGATCAAACTGCTCTAGCAGTGAAATACAAAGTGTATAAATAACCAAATGCAGGAAGTTGTAAGGAGAGGGGTACTAATAATAATACAACGGTAATTATCTCTATATTTATTATAACCTTAAGAATTTACATAAAAGTTTAACATTTGATATAGAACAGATTTTCGAGTTAGTTTGGTGATACATACAACAATTGGTGACGGATTTGCTAATGTTAGGAACATTTTCAATATGCTCTAAGTTTATTACAGGAACATTAACGTAGTTCTTAATTACATTCTCTTTTTGATGTCCTTTTACGTAAATGGACTCAGTACGTGTTGTGAAACGACGCAATATCTTCGGCAGTTCACACAAATCGGTATGCCCATCGCTATAACGTAGGGAATGATGATTGTTTTCTAACCAAGTCACTAGACGTTTGTCTTTCGCATTTAGTTTATGAAACGGAATTTTCGGCTTAAATATGAAGTGGCTTATCATTTTTCCATCACTTATGGCCAATTCCTTCACTACAAACTCTTGATTTATAACAAAACCTTGCATGTCCATCACTAACGTCATTTTACATAATCTTTCTCACAGTTCCTGACAATGGCGTGTACTCTACGATATTGTCGTGTAGAATGAGGCAATAAGCTACTGTATTTTCATTAAAACTGTTAAGAGACTCTAGTTTCAATTTTATGTCAACGATAGAGGACTTGACTGTTTCTTTTTCTTTAGCACAATCGATAACATATAAAGCACACTCTCTGAATGATTCATAATCGAGCAAGGGCTGATTATTTCTATTCTAATAACTTGACTGGAAGGCTGCGTACATACGATATGCAATCGCGTACTTTTTCTCGTTTATTTGAAGATTCATATTACCATATGGATAGCTATCAGCATTTAAATGAAGTTTTATGTTACTAATTGATGAATGGTCAAATTTAGAGGCATCAGCATTCAAATTATCTTTCCTCTGTGTTTGAAAAGCGACTATAAGGTAGCGCGGCTTCTCCAAATTTTTGACAGGCCATATATCTGTCCTTGTTTTACGTAAAGAGGGTAATTCATAAAGTTCCCACTTCCTAAATGGAAGGTAGATAGATTTGTTATTGTTTAATATTTTCAAAAGCATCAATCTAATTTCATCGCTTACAGTAACGTGTGGTACGTGCCATTCTACTTTCTCAATGATGAATGATGCAGTCTTTGTAGCATTCTTGTCAGTGTTCTTGTAACAATTAAGATCACTACCACTGCGAAGTAAGATAAGCTCCTGACTAGCGTTTATAATTATTTTTTGGTAATCTTCCGCATATCCTAAGCAAAACTTTAATGGTATACAAGCGTTAAATTTATTAGTAGTTACAGATATAGTCGGTTGTGTATCAGAATTTGGACACCAACCAGCGATCTCCAAAGATTTGTTTTCTTAATGTGGCCTTGATAGTGCTAGTGATACCAGGTTTTACACATTTGTCCACTTCCACACCGTTAATTTCATAGCGGATCTGATCGAAAAGAAACAGGTAGGTGTTGTTGGTCAATTTACAGTTGCCTGTACCATCCGCTGCTGGTTTGAAAGTACCCTCGATGTAAATAAAACTTTCACTAGGTAACGTATAGATATCTTGATGTTGAACAGATACAGGGCGACCAGAAAATACCCGCACTTTTTTTAGATATTTCAACTGTACAGAAATACATTATAAATATAAAAATGCACACGATTAAAATAATAAACATGTTTATTAGACTAATAACAATATATTTTAACACTGCGTAGGCTTTCACGGCCGGTGTAACTATAACTAACAGCTAACAACTGAACTGACTGTCAGTTCAGTTATCCTGAAGAAGCTGTCAGTATGAACAGCGAAACGTCGAGCGAAAGTTTTGACACACGGCGAAACCCGCAAGAAGCTGTTAGTTATAATAATATATTTTAACAAAAAAATTACAACATATGGTCAAAATTGGATCCTTTAACTTCAATACATTTTTTGACTCGCTTACGCAAATTGCCAACGATGGTCGCACACTGTTCCACCGTAATCTCGTCCCAGGCACGCTCCAAAGCCGCTTTCAACGCTTCCACATTATTGTATCGGTATCTTGATAGCTTCTCGTCTAAGATGGACCATACGGAGTAGTCCATGGCGTTCAAATCGGGCGAGTTTGACGGCCAAACGTCTTTGCCCCAAAAACCAGGAAACAGGTCCTCACAAACAGCAATTGTTGTTCGAGCCGAATGAGCCGGTGCCCAGTCTTGCTGGAGCGTGAATCCGTCTTGCCGAAATGACGCGTGCCCAGGGTTCTAGAACATCTTCTTAAGAGCGCGCTGATTTGCTGTTGTCGCGGCGTGATTTTGTCGTTTCGGTCGGGAAGCGGGAAAGTGCCTGCGCTCCGCGATTTTTGCTGCAGCGGTCTTCTGCTGACCCTTACGCAGAAGTTGACGGTAATTTTGACGATTGTGTGCCGGGGAAATGGTAAAAATCTTCTCATCTGTGAACAAAACTTTGTTCAAGCGACCACCAGCGACCAGGCGCAGCATCCGCCGGCATTTTTGTAATCGTTTTGCTTTTGCTGCATCGCTGAGAAAATGAGCGCAGCTGATCTTGTAGCTACGAAGACCGAGCTTCTTTCTGACGATAACGCGGACGGTTTCGCGCTTCATTCCGAGCTTCTGGGCCATTTTACGCATCGAAACTCCAGAATTGCGACGAATGCGGCATCTGATCTTGTTGACGTTTGCCGGAGTCGTTTCAGTGGTCGGACGACTGCTTCGAGGACGGTCAGCGGTCTTGCCAGTCTCCTTGAACCGTTTCACGGCATCGTAGACGGTTCGTTTCTTGTAGCCAGTCGCGCGAACAATATCGGCCGTCTTCATTCCTGCCTTGTGCAATTCAACAACAGTAACACGCACGTTTTCACGATTCATAACTTTAAGACAACTGAAAATAAAAACATAATTAGAACTTTTTCTAGATCAGAATTCAACAAGGAATCCCATAAAATTATCAAAAACAACAAAGAATAGCAATAACATCACCAAAAATGAGCAAACAAAAAAGTGCGGGAACTTTCTGGTCACGCGGTATGCGTATTTCATTGTTAGATTTGAAATTACTCACTCGAGGATAATAGGTATGGAACTCCTTTCATTTGTTATAACTAATTGAACACATGAGTGAATGAAAATGTCAAGTTACATTTTTTCAAAAATTATTTCAAAAAGAAGGCAAAATAATGTAATCTATCACAGGGCAAAGCCAAAATTCCAAGAAATTAACTACTTTACTTTATGTGTCCTATTACTTACACGCAACAGAAATAAATTTTATTTATTTATTTGACTTTACTTTTCCGGAAATTTAGATTTTGTTACATGACACGTTTATCCACTCGTGTCTTCAATTATTACTTTCTATCCTCTCCCTTCCCGCCATAAACCCAAGCTGCATACGCGCCTGTTCTGAACTTTCTAAAGTTGGACAAATCACAGATTAGTGATGTGTTTAACGAGCGACTTTTGCACTCGCTTATATCAAATGAATTATCGATCGTTCATTAGCTTACCGAGAACTCGAAACTCGGCAAAGCGAATATTCTGAAAACTAATAGACATGCATGCGTCTACATAATACCTGCGTATATAGTATGTCCTTGAGCGAGTGAATGATAGTCAAAGTCATTTTCTACTATTTCGGATTTTTTTTTTCAACTGAGTAACAAATTGCTCACACGTTTCATTTGTTTGTCTGGATGTAAAAAAATTATAGCTTTCATATGTGATATTTTTCTTAGGAACAAAAACGTCTATTTTGTTCTCTTCCTCTTTTTGAAACTGAAAGGTATTATAAATTTTGATAGCGTCTTCACCTATATTATGTAGCAGTTGTGCACATTGTATTTTTTGTGCTATTGTATCCAATTCAACAGCAGTAGCATATATTTCAAATTTTAGTTTCGATACGTTCCAATTTTATGCCACGTTTCCTTTCATACACAAAGGCTGTAAATTTGATCTGCTCCCATCCATTTTAGTTCGTCTCCAATCTTTTTATTTATTGGTTCTTGCCTTTGCTTAGTAATTTTGTAGCTGTAGGACTACTTAACTTATTTAATTCTTACACTTATGTTTAATTTTCTGTGACCACGTTTTAGTATCGTTTTACTATCGCAGCGTCATGTTGTATGTTTTAGGTGAGCAGAAGCTTAAGGATAACGATGTCTTCTTCAGCTTTCAAATTTGTCAGTGCTGCCTCTTCTTCCCTGGATAGGTTGCGTTTCGGTGGCTTTGCTTTCTTCAATGCTCTGCTTACTTCTTGTCGCACTTCTTCTGCTTCGATGTTCGGAATTCCTTTGATCGCTGCTTCTACCTCCGTGATGATTTCTTCTGTTGGTACTCTTTTGGGTGCAATGACGTAGTTCATCCCTAAGGCAAGTACTGCAGATAGTAGCTTCGTTGATAAATTAATCACAACGTTCTTCAGTGTACCAGGTTGCTCCTTGATCTTCTTTTCTTCCATTCTTGCAAACTTCTTCACTTGTGTTGTTCTGGATTTCTCGAACTCAGTTTCTGCTGCTTCCCAGGTTATGCGGTCGATAAGGTCCCAATCTTCTTTTGACATTTCGTTGGCTAATATCAAGTGTAGCTTCATGTAGCCATCATCTTGGAAATCAGATGTAGCTCCGTATACACTTGATGCACTCGTTCTCGTTGTAAGGCTTCCTCCGTTCTTCTTAAGATTTTCTTTGCGGCATCCGTTGTTATGTGATGTGATGATGATATTTCATTAATGTTAATAATATTTGTTCTCTTCGTGGTAATAATGCGTTTTGTGAGGCTCACAAATGTTGATAACTGCTTCAAAATGTAATTAGACCTGTATAATATTTCATTTTAAAAATATCTTCAAGACTACAACAGGTAATGGATCGTTTCCGAAGTTCTTTTTCTAACTTTAAGACTCTCCTGAGATTTAAATTTAAAGCTGTTATATCTGCATTAGTCATTTCTGTTTGCACAAACTTATTCTGATCAACTCGCTCAGTAGTTGTTACCTGTTCAGAGGGTTGTTCTCGTAGTTGCGGAAACTTACTATCACATTCCGATGTAATCTCTTTACTTATTACCTAGAAGCAGTAACAATTTGCATTACACTTCAAACTTGTCTAACCATATGATTGTAGTTTTACCTCTGTTTTAACACGCTTTCGTGTGAATCTTTCTTACTTAGTGGTCAGCAAACTATCAATTGTAATTTGTATCCTAAATTTAAACTGGTTATCCAGTCTGGATTCAAGGTACATCATGCCAACCTGTTATGAAATCCTTTGAACATATAACAGCATATTTTACTTGTCGTCTAAATCCTCTCGTTTTATCGCATTTAAATAATTGAAAATTTGAAGTCGTCCTACAATTATTGTTATCCTTTATAGATATATTATATATTTCAGATCGACAATTTGGCAAATGTCTTCACGTTAATAATGAGATTTCCATCTTATATTTCAATTCAATTATTTTTCCACTAAATATATATACGAATTTCTCCGTATAATACATTAGGTTGACCAGTAGCCCTGAAGATCCTTGGTAAGGTGAAATATATGTAATAATAATAATTTATTGATACCATAACACATGAGAAACATGTATAGGTTTCGTATATATATCGTAAGAATATATATGTCTACACATATCCGTCCAAAGTACAAAAAGCACCTTTAGATAAATATTCCTTTACAGATGTTTTAAATTTTCTGATATTTTCGCATTCCTTAATCCGGACAGGTAACGCGTTAAATAATTTTAAACCTATACATTCTGGTGACTTCCTGGTTACATTTAATCTTGCATAAAGAAAGCGAAAATCCCCATACGATCTTGTCTTGTAATGGTGAAAGTCACCATTTCTAACAAATTTGTCCATATTTTTAAAAACATATACACACATTTCCAATACATATAAACTTGTAAGTGTTAATATTTTGTATTCTTTAAATATATTTCTACACGAATGCGTTGTACCCACTCCTGCGATTATTCTTAAAATGCGCTTCTGCGCAATGAAAACATTTCCCACTAATGTTGAGTCGCCCCAGAAACATAAACCGTAACGCAATCTAGATTCAACCAAAGCGCAATAAATCGTCACAAGTTGTTCTGATGTTAGTACGTATCTCACGTTACGGAAAAGGTATGCCAAAGAGTTTAATTTAGCAATTAGTTGTTCAAAATGACCTTTCCAATTTAAATTCTGATCAATACTAATCCCAGGAATTACTTTTATCCGCTTGTGCGATTTGATCATCATCCACTCGAAGATTCAGTGATGGAGCAACCCTCTGATAATTATGAAACACAACGAATTCCGTTTTATTTTTATTGAGCAATAGACCATGGTTGCAAAGCCAGGTCTCCAGTTTGCACAACATATGGCTAATATCAACCGAGTGTTAGACACGTTTTTTAATGTGACCTAATTATTAATTAGCGTTAGTTAATTAACGCATCTATAGTGGCAGGTGGTCCTATAATTATTGTTGTCCTTTATAGATACATATTGTAGTTTCAGATCGACAATTTAGCAAATAGCTTCATATTAATAATGAAATTTTCATCTTAAATTCTCAGTCAATACGTAAAAATTAATGACCCAAAGTATAAATTTGTGTTTAGAGGTACCATCATTATAAATTATATAGCAATCGCTTGTCCAAACCTGTCCATAGCTGTACTAAGCAACAAATTTCTTCAAACAAGCCACCCTGCGCTGGGTATGGTCTTTCTTGATTAAAAATCCAGTCCATTTCAGCTTAGATTTAGATCGGAAAACTTTGGTTTTGAATTTATGCGATAGAAATTTCACCAAGACAAATTGGGATTTCTTGGAGCCTGACAGCGTTTGATTTAATTTTCGTACACGTTAATCTCCAAATTGCTCCTCAATAAATCACCAACCAGTATTTCAATATCTTCGTTCTCAGATTCAGCGATACCATATATACATACGTAATTTGTTCTTCGACAGATGGCTGTTTTTACAAAGTACTCTTTTCTTCAATGATTCATTTTCGGCTTTTAACGTATTAATTTGTTCAATAACAGACTTTTCAGTTAATGTTGTAAGTTCCTTTTCAACAACGAAAGCTATACATTTTGATATACTTTCAAGAAACGAATCGTTAAGTACCTGCATGATACCGCCTCGAATCTGGGATTTCGATAACACCATTTTTATTAATTTTCCTTTCACTATGGCGAATATTATTTTTTCCCTTTGTGCACTACGCATTTTGATGTATTTTCACAAATGCTCTTAAAAACCAACTTGTGTAGGGGCCGCAGAACACATGTGCATCTACTCACGCGCCATATTGAATTTTTTAACGACTGTATCATTGTCAGTTTTGTCTGCTTCTGCATTACCGGTTAATACTACGTCACCTAGAAATTTTCCTTGATATTCTGCAATTTTTTCTTTACTAATTGCTGACAAGAGCTTTGATACTTATGCAGTTTGGTAAGCATCCTGCGGTAGTCGATAATATGTTTCGTTTGTCCTTTTTGATATGTCCCATAAAAGCTGCAAATTGTTCAATCTCTCTATCCTTGATATTAATAACATGCACACGGTAGCGATTTACTTTCACAATCTAGTTGGCGTGAAAAGTCAAAAAGTAAAGTAAAAAAATTTTTTGGACAGTACTGTATCCGTTAAGCCATCCATTGCTTGCCTCCAGATTAGCGAAAAGTTATTAATTTGTCTTAGGAACGCATGTATCTTTCACAGAGAGCGATAAATTAATAAAATTCTGAATGTCTTTTGGGAATAATACAGCGGCTGGTTCACTTGCTTTCCCGCTAGTAATAACCCGTTTGAAGCTTTGTTAGTTTTTTTTTTTCGCTATCCTAAAGTGTTTGTAGTAACTCTTGCTGGGTTTTAAATGATATTTAACTATAATAATCTTGCTTTCTTGCCCAAATGTCATAAAAAATCCTCATTATTTTTAAAATTTATTTATAACTATATTTAACTATTGCACTTGTTTACTTTTAAATATTGAACACTCCGATTCGCTTGCGGATGAGTAAGAGCATTAGAGATAACACTATTTCAGTTGCCTAAATTTTTGAGTTATTTTTTTTTCCTTTTGTCAGTTTAATGTGTGCCTCCTTTCCATTAATTATAAGTTATTGGTGAAAATTTAGAACCCTAGATTAGATTAATTTAATTTTGCCCTCTTAATTAGGCCTATCATCTTTGAGAGCGACTTCTTTGTGTAGCTACTAGTTGTGGCGTTCTCCACGCCCAATACTAGAAATCTTGCCCTCGCCAGGTCTTCACATTGGCACAGCACATGAACTGGTGTCTCTTCCTTCTCTTGGCGGAATCTGCAGGTTGCGTCATCTGCCAGGCCTATGTTGTATCTATTTAGTCTACAGTGACTAGTCAGCAGACCTATTATCATTTTGACGGTCTTCCTATCTTTATTCAGTAATCTCTAGTAAATTGAGGTCTCTGTTCCTTTAGGAACTCTTTTGCTTGTCTCTGCCGGTAATTTTTGCTACCACTCTCTGGACTGATTATATATCCATTCATTGATGGATTTTTTGATTTGCAATTTAGCAGTGCCGAAGGAAGGGCCAACTCTAACGAATGACCTTGACGAACCTCGCCTGGCCAGTTCGTCTGCTGCCTCATTTACTCTCACGCCCAAGTGGTTAGGAACCCAGGCCGAGGTTAATTTCCTTTGGGTGCCCACCTAATTTGGGGCGCTAACACAGTCCCAAATCAGCTTAGAGTCCACGCTTATGAAACTAGTCGCTTTAAGTGTTGAGTGACTGTCAGAGAAAATAGCGACACTTTTATCTGGTTCGGCACATCTTTCTATTTCTCGGACACAGTAGTTTATTGCAGCAACCTCAGCTTGGAACACCGTCGTGTCTTTGCTGAAGCTTACCGAAAGAGTCTTTTTAGGCTTCTTAGCTTATATTCCAGCTCCAACGCCGTAGTCCGTTTTGTAGTCGTCTGTATACCAGTTTGAGTCCATTTTTACTGGAGTACCTGCCTTCCAGTCCTTCTTATCTGGTATTATAACCTGATATTTTTATCTAGGTAGGGGTTTGAACCATGGCATCACTGGCATTCCTAAAGAGGTGCCTTCTGTTTCATCTAGGTTTTTTTATCAGTCCGTGCGATTTATTATCGGGTACTTGACTATGTAAGAGTCTGTGTATGTGACCTTGTGGCTCCTTGTATATAAATAGTATGGTGCAGGTTTAATTATTCTATTGCGGTGGTTGGGGTCGTTTTATTGCCTCCGTGCGCACAGACTACCACCAGCGTTTGCCGCCCCCGCCTGCGCGCCTTCGGCACCATGCTATGCTCCTACGTTACATGGGTCTAATACCCTTTGTTATAACCGAGAGTCATCTTGGCTAAATCCCCAATTCTTTCCACACAGCTCCTGCGCCTCCAGGGCGATGGTGGCTTTGCTGGTCATTTCTGGAATGTGGATTCATGTGTTTTGATAAACATACTCCCCGGTATTTCGCCTCTTTACGTATGGGATTCGCTCACCTCTATCACTAGTGCTGTAGGCTTTAGCGTTTTTTTTCTGTGAACGTGCAGCTTTGTTTTTGAGGATTGATTGATAGTCGCTTCTGGTTTTACACATTTGTCAACCGTGTGCACTTTTTTTTTTTTTTGTAGGAGGAAAAATGCTTATGCTCCTTCACTATTAGCCTGGTGTGGACTTCTCACCACTAAAACAACCTCCACTTTCGGCATGATTCCACCCCGTATGTTATGCACATTTCTTCAGGGTGGTGTCCCGTATTTAGCAATCTGTCTCTCTCTTTTTTTCTCATTATTAGGACAACTTCGACGTACGAAGAGACCTTCTGCCAGGCTCCTCAGCTTCCCAGCATCCTATTACGACTCTCAGTAACAAACGTTCCCAGCTCGTTTTCTAAGCTGTCTCTCAGTTCGCCATATCCAAGCATGGTCGGCCTCTGTGTCGTGATCTCCATCCCCATTCAGGCTTGGTTACGTTCCGCCACAATGACCTCCCCGTTGGAATCCCTCAGAGTATCCTCAAGATCTTCGAGCTTCAGTTGGAAGTCGGCCGCGGTGTCATTTGGGGTGAGATAAACACTAACGCAAGTTTCCTTCCTGCTCTTCACCCACACGAAGCCCTTTCCGCTTCCATGCTTGTCACAACAACCCTGTTCACGTTAGTATCCATATGGCGGCTGTACCGAGCAGATCTGCGTACCAACCTGCTTCGTCTTTATACTGCTCACTAATTAAAAGGAGGTCGGACCCATACTTATGCGCTAGTTTTATTTATTTAAAAAAAAAAATTACTTTCTAATTAAATCTTCCTCTATATCTTTAATGATGTAGACAAAACAACCCCATTTCACAGATGACTGTACGCTATATGCCCGAGATATCTAGATTTTACCACTGTAGATCATGCGCGCTAGCGATCTCACCTCTTACTAATCAATGAGTAGTTCTTATTATGTTAATTATTTTTCCAGTTGTTGATCCATTGCCCAGGTGGGTGTACGTTTTGTCTCCTAAAAACTAACTTGCTCTTATTATGTCCACTTTGAAATATGTGATTTACAGTAATTTTAATAATTATCAATGCATTCAAATGAGCTTTATTATAAACGTAATTAAATAACATGCATTAATTTATTAACAAGTTTTAAAACATATAAAGAGTACGAGAACTATTGCCTAAGGCGAGTATACTTGTTTGGAATGTTCAAAACAAATATTATCAATTATACAGTATACATTTTTGGATTCTTTAATTCTCAAAATAACTTTTAAATATCCTAACAGAAAAAGCCACCAACCACGTCTACCAACTTAGACAAATTAAAATTTCAATCTCATCTGACATCTTGCAAATATGAACAATATCCTCAAAATGTTTGAAACACTATATACTCATTTATGCAAACATTTAAACAATGCTTTGACCAGATACCTCGTATATCATTTTGCCCATACCCCAGAGTACTTCAGAATGGCGTTTCCTGGCGAGTGACATCTTAGATATGCAGAAAACGGTTTACATCGGGAGAACAAACATTCGGTATCATAAAAATGCAGGGGAAAAATCTCCTTCACAACATCCAAAGTGTATAATATATTCGAAACAGCAGAGACATGTATGATCCCATATAGAAAATGTACCAAGCTGTATTAAACATAGCAAATTTCTTATAATGTTGAACAATCTTGACGTTTCCTCTGTATATTTCTAGGTCGAAGGCAATTACATGGATTTACAAAGAAGATCCCCTTCGATACCGGATATACCACATAAATATGATTTAACTTGTTTAACTTGATGAAAAATAAAACAGCTTTTTCGAAAGATTTTTTATCAACAAACACTCGTATCCAAGGATTTTCATTCATTTTCTTTCAACGAATTACATTGAGTCACTACCCCATTCAGTAAGTGGGAATCGTAGGATACCAGAATATCTATACAGTTGCCAGACATAATTATATATTCAAATTTCCACGTGTTTTACTACATGCGAATTAACCCAAATTATCCTGGACTTACAAAAACAGGTGTGACATAAAATAATTACAGTTTCGACTATGGTTGATAGTTCATTAGTAACATATGCTGTGAACTGATGGTCCAAAGCATATAAGTTAAAGGAAATTAAAAATGACAAAAATTTTGTCATTTTTAATTTTCTAGCTAGCTCAGCAAAAATAGAATTTAAAAGCGCCAGACGATGCGTAAATCTCAAGAAACTTTTGTAAAAAGTATAGTGGGCGTTTGTTAAAATGCTTCTTTTTAAACTCCCCAAAATAGAACTGCAAAATCAAAAATAAAAGAATTTATAATTTTAAAATGATATTACAATCATTAAATTTATTGTGCAAAAGAAAAAAAAAAAAACATTTAATAACAACACATAATGCAGAAAAATAAACCTTGAATTTAACATTTTGGTCAAACAAACTGCAAGATTTACTTATGACAAAGGACGATTTTAAAATCCTTAACAAACAAAATTGGAAAGATTCTTTCTGAAGAATTTCATATACCACTGAAAAAAAAAACATCCACGCGGTCACGAAATTAAAGCAAACTAAAATTTACACGTGGAGAACTTAAAATAATTTACATTGAAATTTAAATTTTTCAGCTCCAAGCTTCACTTCACCTACCCCGAGGTGATTAACAAAAATACAAACAATTAAATAAGAAAACGGATAATTTACACACTTCTGCGTAATCCTCTAGAACGTTTATTACAATAATTACTAGATCTAATATCCAAAATGTATACACAATTAACAATACAGCAATAATTAATTAGGAGTTCTTGAAAGCTAATCAAACAAAATAAACCGAGCAACAATAAATCAAAAATGAAATTACCTATTACGTCAAAAGAAAATAAAAACAACATCTCTCTTACGGGCAACTTTCAACGAACTAGGCCTCCAAGGTAACACTGTCATATATAAGAAATACTATCATTGCGTGCGAAAAGGCGCACAGAAAATACAAGGCATAAACTATATACATACCGAGTACGCATAAAGTACAAATAAATGAAATTAACTTTACACAACCTGAACTATAATACTCAACAAAATTATTAAATTCTTAACAAAATTAAATATAAATTAATACAATGTGAAATTCTGCACGCGGCAATGCAATTTTTATCTGTAAATTAACAGCATAGAGTTCACATTCCGACCGGGGAGACATGCCACAGTAAAAACAAAACAAAAAATATATACAGACATAAAATACATACAGTATTATGACAGATAATTGAAAAAAAAAAAATAGTCAACTTAATTTAAATATGTTGATGCTGTTGTAAATATGTTCGTCGGGTAAATGTCAGCATCGACAAATCGTGACAAGAGAGTTATGCAAATATTTATGGAAAAAGGAAAACAAAGACGAGGAAGCGGGATAGAGCACAAGGGAAATTAATTTTGAAGAAAGAAGGGCACCATGAATAGCTTCACAATGATTGACGGTCTGTGTGATTAGTTTTCTGTTCTATCTCTGCTGACTAAACGTCCAGGAAGGGGCCTCCGTCCGTTTCCTCTCACGTGAATTGTTATATCCATGCCTGCTATATCGTTTTACATACACACCCTCGGCCTACGACTCTAATTATTTTCCTTTCTTATTCTAGGGTCAGACGTCTAATTACTTTTTTTCTCATCGTGAAATGATTTTTCGTCGCGTTTACGCAATTTAAATTGTGATGCAACGCCAACTGGCTTTTTATGTTTCGCGTTAAAGGCGTTTTAGAGTCGCTTTTCGTCAGATTTTCGTGTTTTCCATTTTTATCTTTGTTTCGGAATTCTGATATCATGCGCTTTACTGAATTTTTCGCTATTTTTTAAATGGCCATTTTTGGCGCCAAGAGGAATCAAACCTTCAGTGTCAGTCATTGTTTAGCTAGGCATGCTAAAACAAACCAAATTAACACTAATTTTTCATAGTACGCACAGTCGTAATAAAGTATCGCTTACTAGCCTATACTTTTGTGCATTATATGGGGTTTCTCCGAAGATTTTGTCTGTCCCCATTCGGGGGTCTACGCATTTTGGCGAAAATTAGGAAACCTATTAGAATCGTTTTTGTTACAAAAAATTCTCTCAGGTTCATTTATAAATACTACTCTTTCTTAACTTCTTTTAGTTGTTACTCGGTCTTCTAGCGTACAATTAAAGTTTCGAGCGTAATGTTTTCTTTTGCTAGTCGCTATATCTTGACAGACATCAGTTTCTAGACATGACAATTATTTTTTTGAATACATGCTTTGCGTGTGAACATGGATAATTTCTTATCTGATATTTTTGGAGCAATTTGTCTACGTTACCATGATATCTTAAAATGGCAGAATTCCTAGCGAAGATATTATTCTTCCTTTCTTTACTTTTTTTTTTTTTTTTGGAGGAAATTTTTTCATTCTTTGTGTCGTGGCCGTACGTGGACAGCCTCTTAGATTCAACAAAGCAAACAATAATAATTTCAGACAAGGGGACCTATTTTCCAATTATTAAATTCATCCACACATTTTTTTGTCTATTATGTCTATCAATCCTTCCGTGGACTTTATACTGTATAATACGTCAATATTATTTTTTTTAATAAGATATTTTTGCCTGTTTCTGTTGTTGTAGTTCCTTTACTTTACTTGTTATGTGCCAATGCAGCAAAGACCTCTCATTTATTTTCAACCTTCTTTCATCACATGATTCCTGATTATTACTGTTATTCTGTTCATGGTAAAAATTTTGTGATGTTTTCAGTGTCACGCCTACCTTTCGTTAGAGTCTTTCTTTGTGTAACATTCGAAAATCTTCAATTCACGAGAGAGAATGGAAGTCAGTTGTAAAAAAATCGTAATTGTTGTGGTGATGGATTTGATGCTATTGGCTTTCAAGATGTTATGTTAAGATGCACGGTAATGGTAACGTTAGAGACAGTTACAATATGTTAACGTTGACTGTTGAACGCATTCAAATCCGGTTATCAGTGGGAGGAGCGTGAACTAACGTGTCATAATGCGTAAACAATCAAACTGTTTTATCTCGTTAATAGCATAAAGTTGTGTAGCAAGAATATCAAATACTTATAAGAAATACTTGAAAGTAACCAATGCTCTATAATTAATTGTAGAAGGTAAATCGAACATGTGAGATATATGTAATTAACACGAATACAATAACTTCTGTCTCACAAATTCTTTATTCTGAACACTGTACATTTCTTAGCTATGCTATATAGGTGTACAGCAAGTGTATTGTCAGATTTACAATTTGGTATTCTGATAATACACTGTATTACACCGATGATGTAGATGTAATGAAATGACATGTGTTCGAGTTAAGAATTTGTAGACAGAAGTTTATTGTATTTCTGTAGAGCTCTTAATTGTCAAAGGAATTTTTATTTCTTTTATATAAAGGTTTAACCACGGCACTTTAGATGCTTGAAATGTCCAAATGAGAGAGAGTTAAAATACATACACGTACCACAGAGAACTTTATTTATTTATGTCAAAATGACAGAAGTCTTGTTTTTGGTTTAAATGGCTCAGGATTTTAGAAAATGAAATGAATCTTCAAGATGTATTGTATTCCTATCAATGAAGAAGACTTGATAAATTGGTCGTGCA
Source organism: Protaetia brevitarsis (assembly GCA_004143645.1). Taxonomy (NCBI): domain Eukaryota; kingdom Metazoa; phylum Arthropoda; class Insecta; order Coleoptera; family Scarabaeidae; genus Protaetia; species Protaetia brevitarsis. The sequence goes on along the minus strand of RXPK01000162.1, from coordinate 231,539 downwards.
TTAATTCATATATTATATACTTTTGGCGAAATCCATGAAAATTTGAACTAAGGCTAAAGGAAGAGCACTTTATCAAGGTAATTTAGTCTTTTTGGCATTTCTGTTCATAATATAGATGTATCTATGTTATGCCAATAAATTGATATTATAATTAATTAAATGGAATCGAGAGATTACCCTAGGAAACAAATTGCATCTTTTCGAGGAATATCTCATCATATACATCATCGAAGGATTCAACTACCATATATTACAATCACAGGCGAGGATGAAAGAATTTAAGAGAATATCTCATATGCAAAGAGTTATGAGTGACATCAGGTCTTTCGAAAGACAGCACCCTCAACGAGTGACAACTTCTGTAGCCTTCGCCAATTTGAATCCAAATGCCAGTACACCGAAGCCCATTAGATGTTACAACTGTAATGAAGCTGGCGATTTTGCATCATCCTGTTCGAAAGCGAAACGGGAACGAGGATCCTGCTATGGCTATGGATTGGTTGGACATATGAAGAAAGATTTCCCACGGAAAAGCGTCCGTACAACACCGACCCCTCCAGACAGCACCACCATGATAGTTTAAAACCGAAGTACCAGTAATTGTGAAGTAGAAGTAGAATTGAATTATGTTTGTAACAATGTTTTATTTATTTATTTACCCAAAAGACACAAGACTAAATCCTAATTACATGTGTCTATAACTTAAATATACACACATAAATGCATGATCACAGAGCATCGTACATTCTCAGAGTAACAAATATAATAGTAAAAGTAAAAGAAAGAAAAATGTCAGAGACAGACCGCCTCAACAAGTCGATAGCACTTACTTGATCCTTAAAAAAATAATTCATCCAAAATCAGGCATTCACTGTCTGTTGATTTATATGCTTTCTAGCAGACGTAAAAAACCCAATCTCTTATTCCAAAATTCTATTCACGAAAAAATCTTATAAGTACAAATTCTAGTTATTTGTACAAATAATTATATTGATAAACATAGGTGGAGCAGTCTGGTCTGATAAAAGGTATATTAGTGTGAACAGTCACAAACAATTTTGCGTTGTCAATACGTTATTAAAAAACCTTTAAAGAGCCATATATCTATCAACTTCATCAGCTATGTATAATCGGCGTAATTTAAACTCTACGAATGTATAGAACATGAAAGTGATTCACATTCAAGAAATCACTACCCTTTTTATATGGGGACAAATGCAGACGCAATCCTCTTAGTCTTATTTATGCATTATATAGGAATAATTGACTTAAATTAGTAAATTTTAGGATTCCGTCTAATGATCTCAGATTACGCAAGCATCGCACGGTCCCGTATATGTCAGAAAAGCAAATATGATCAGAACACCTCGAAGATCTTACAGTTCTTGCGAGTAAGAGAAATATTTAACTGGGTAAAAAAGTAAGATTGTTTTGTAAACTAACCTATATTTTCATCTAGGTTAATTTGAATCATGCATCACATTGCATTCTAAAAGGGTCTTCTGAGTCGTCTAAAGTTTTTTATACTTAGCGCCGCGATTATATCGGTACTTGACTATGCAAAAGTCTTTACTGGGATCTTGCGGCTCTTCTACAGGTCCNCGTTTGACGACCGCACCAGTCGGGGATAAAAGCTACGCTCAATACAGAAGCCTATATTTTTGTCGCATTGCATATTGGGTTCTCCGAAGAAACTTTGTCTGTCCCACTTCAGATACCATCTAATGAGAAACTACCGCGCAGTTTTGGCGAAGATTACGTTAACATATTAAGACATCCGTTTCGTTACCAAAAGAAATCTCATCAGGTTCATTATTAAATACTTCTGTTCTTACTTCATTTATGTAGTAATTTCCGTTGCACGAGCATACAATTAAAGTTTGCGAAGTCGATAAAGGTTTTCTTCTTGCTAGGTCGCTAATATCTTTGACAGTACATCACTTGCTATGGCATGACAAGTATTTTTTTGAATATATGCCTTTGCAGTGTGAACATGGATAATATTCTCTATCTGGATTATTTTTGGAGCAAAATTTAGATCTTACGTTACCCAATAGATATTCACTAAAATGGCCAGAATTCCTTAGCGAAGATATTATTTCCTTCCTCTCTTTACTTTTTTTTTTTTGGGAAGAGAAAGAACTTTTTTCACTTCTTTGTGTTCGCTGGCCGTATCGTGTGGCAGGCCTACTAGATTCTAATACAACAAAAGCAAACAATAATAATTTCAGACCAAGCGGGACCTATTTCCCAAATTATTAAATTCCAATCCAAAAATTTGTTGTCTATTATAGCTACTATCAACTCCTTCCGGGGACTTACATACTGTATAAATACGTAAAACATTATTTTTTTAAATAAGATTTAGTTTTGCCTGTTTAGCTTCGTTGTGTAGATTCCTCTCAACTTACTTATATGGTGCCAATGCAGCAAAGACCTCTCGTTTAATTTTAAACTTCTTTCCATCACAGGATCTTCCCTGCCTGGTTATATCGTGTGTCATGGTAAAACATTTGTCGAGTGTTTTCAGTGGCAACGTCTACCTTTTCGTTTAGAGTCATCTCTTCGAACAAATCTTCAAATTTTTATTTAATTTATTTATTTATTTATGTCAAAATGACAGAAGTCTTATTTTTTGTTTAAATGGGTGAGGATTTTAGAAAATGAAATGAATCTTCAAGGTGTATTGTATTCCTATCAATGAAGAGGACTTGAGTGATAGGAAAGGAGGGATAAATTGGTCGTGCATTAATTCATATGTTATATACTTCTGCGGAAATTTGAACTAAGGCTAAAGGAAGAGCACTTTACCAAGGTGATTTAGTCTTTTTGGCATTTCTGTTCATAATATAGATGTATCTATGTGATGCCAATAAATTGATATTATAATTAATTAAATGGAATCGGGAGGTTACCCTAGGAAACAAATTGCATCTTTTCGAGGAATATCTCATCTCATACATCATCGAAGGATTCAACAACCACATATTACAATCACAGGCAAGGATGAAAGAATTCAAGAGAATATCTCATATGCAAAGAGTTGTGAGTGACATCAGGTCTTTCGAAAGATAGCACCCTCAACGAGTGACAACTCCTGTAGCCTTCGCCAACTTAAATACTTCAGTTGCCAGTACACCGAAGCCCATTAGATGTTACAACTGTAATGAAGCTGGCGATTTTGCATCATCCTGTTCGAAAGCGAAACGGGAACGAGGATCCTGCTATGGCTATGGATTGGTTGGACATATGAAGAAAGATTTCCCACGGAAAAGCGTCCGTACAACACCGACCCCTCCAGACAGCACCACCATGATAGTTTAAAACCGAAGTACCAGTAATTGTGAAGTAGAAGTAGAATTGAATTATGTTTGTAACAATGTTTTATTTATTTATTTACCCAAAAGACACAAGACTAAATCCTAATTACATGTGTCTATAACTTAAATATACACACATAAATGCATGATCACAGAGCATCGTACATTCTCAGAGTAACAAATATAAAAGTAAAAGTAAAAAGAAAAGAAAAATGTCAGAGACAGACCGCCTCAACAAAGTCGATAGCACTTACTGTGATCCTTAAAAAAATAATTCCATCCAAAAATCAGGCATATCACTGTCGGTTGAAGTATATTGCATTTCTAGCAGACGTAAAATAACCATATCTCGTTATTCCAAAGATCTCTATTTCACGAAAAAAATCGTTATATAGTTTACAAATTCTAGTTATTGGTGACAAATAATTATTACTGATAAACATAGGTGGAGCCAGTCTGGTACTGTAATAAAAGGTACATGTAAGTGAAACAGTCACAACAATTTTGCGTTGTCAAATACGTTATTAAAAAACCTTAAAGAGCACATATATCATATCAACCTTCCATCTAGCTATGTATAAGCGGCGGTAATTGAAACTCTCTACGAATGTTATAGAACGATTGAAAGGGTGGATTCACATTTCAAGAAGATCACTATCCCTTTTTATATGGGGAGACCAAACTGCAGACGCAAATTCCATCGTAGATCTTATTCATGCATTATAGAGGGGAATAATTGACTTTAAATTAGTAAATTTAGAGGTATTCCGTCTAATGAATCTCAGATTACGGCAAGCATCAGCAGCGGTCGCCCGTATATGTTCAGAAAAGCAAAAGATGAGTCAGAGACACCTCGAAGATCTTTTACAGAGTTCTTGCGAGTAAGAGAGAAACTATTTAACTGGTCATTAAAAAAGTAAGGATTTTGTTTTGTAAAACTAACCTGATATTTTCCATCTAGGTTAAATTTTTGAATCATGGCATCACATGGCATTCCTAAAAGGGGTGCCTTCTTGAGTTCGTCTAACAGTTTTTTATACTTAGCACCGTGCGATTTATTTATCGGTACTTGACTATGCAAAAGTCTGTGTACTGTGGATCTTGCGGCTCTTTCTACAGGGTCCGGCAGTTAACGTTTCCCATTTTCAAACTTCTATAACTGCTTTATTGTGCAATTAAATTACAAAACTGAAGAAAGAATGTATATGTTATAGTTTTGGAATTATTGTACAGAGCTTATTTTTTGAAAATAATGTCTTTGAGATGTCCTCCATTAGCGTCAACGCACTGCTGCAATCTTCGTTGCACACTGGCCATTACTTGCTGCAACATGTCTGGCGTAACATTAGCAATTTCTTCTCTAATTGCATTTTTGAGACTGTTGATATCACGAAGGATACGACCATACACTGTAGCCTTCAGGTGTCCCCATAAAAAGAAATCTGGGGCAGTAAGATCGGGGGAGTTGGAGGGCCACTGAATGTCTCCGAATCTGGAGATAAGTCGCCCGGGAAAAGTTGGACGTAGTGTATTCATTGAAAGTTGGGCCGTATGTGCCGTGGCTCCGTCCTGTTGAAACCACAAGTGTTCGTTCCAGTTACGACGAGTCAACTCAGGGAAGAAAACGGTTGTTATCACGTGTCGATAACGATGTAATATCTGCAGTTCTGTTTATTTACACAGCCGTTTAGACTGAAATTCGCTTCGTCGCTCATTCTGAGACAATTATCAAAGTCGTGTTGCTCGCCAAACAACTGCAGTATTTGTTGACAACACTGTACGCGCATGACTTTGTGTCTTGCTGTTATTCATGTGTAACCTGCAGTTTGTAGGGATGGAAGCGCAAATCAACATGCAGAATCCTTCGCACACTTCTCTCCGACAAATTCATAACTCGGGAATGCCGTACCACTGAACGACGTGGACTCCTCATCACGGCCTCTCTCACACATTCAACATTTTCTGGTGTACGCACTGTTTTTTGACGAACACGAGGTTTATTCTGAACTGAACCGAGTTCACGCCATTGCTGCACCCACCGAGTGATAATTTTCCGTGACGGAACAACTGCACGTTGTCGATTATCGCCATATATTCTACGAAATTCGCGCTGGACAACAACAATTGACCTATTTATTAAATACTGTTCTACGCAGAAAATGCGTTGCTGCACCGGCCAGTGATCCGTGGCTAACTGAATTCAAGGCCACGCTACATCGAATGCCTGTGCCCGCAAACCTGCCCTGCCAACAATGCGAACAGAATCGCCAACCTAAAATGGGAAACGTTAATTGTTGGACCCTGTATATAAATATGTGTTGGTGGCAGGTTCAGAATTACTTCAATTGCAGTGGTAGGGGCCGATGTCATCGCCTCAGTGGCGTACAGATACGCCAGCCTCTGCACGCCACCCAGCGTTTTGGCCGCCCGCACCTGCCGCACCTTTGGCCACCATACTAATGCCCCGTACACTATCATGGGTCGAATTACCCTTGTGCATAACCAAAGAGTCATATTGGAACTAAGTCCCCAATTCTTTCCACACAGCCTCCTACACCTACCTAGGGCGACGGTGGCTTTGCTGGTCAGTTTCTGGATATGTGAATTCCATATACGCTTTTGATGAAACTATATTCCCAGACATTTCGCCTCTTTGACATATGGAATCCTTTCGCCTCCTATCACTAGTGGCTGTAAGCCTTCTAGCGTTCTTTTTCTTGTGAACGTGACAACATGTGTTTTTTGAGCATTGATTGATAAGGTCGTCAGCATATCCCAGGCAATGGAATCCCTTTCCGGTCAGCTTCCGGATTAGGTCATCTACTAGGGTAGCCCACAGCAAGGGAGAAAGAACTCCACCCTGCGGGCACATTGACACACCTTGGAGTGAACGTCTAGTTTCTCTGTTACTGAACGGTGTACTATCACATGACCCGCGGGTTTGTGACATGTTAGGGGGCTCTAAACTTGAATTGCTATCTCCGTCTAAAATAAATCATTAAAATATGTACCAACAGTTTATAAACTTTACCTGTAGTGTAATCTGGATTTTTATTATTGAATTTCCTTCGTCTTCCACGGCCTACCTGTTTAGCCATATCGGATTCAGATGAACTCAATGAGTACTTCTTTTCGTAATTAATAGCCATGTCATAGTTTTTTAAAAAAAAAAGTACTTTAGGAATGACATATCACATAATTCGTAAATGCTCTTTTATTATTTTCAAAGGATACAAATGAACAAGAGCGCCTGATCCTCATTTTTTTTTTAATAATACTTCTAATGTTCTTTTTATTCACAGGCCACTTTCCAAAAGACCTGTTCTCGATGTAAGTTATCTGTTTTAATGGGAGGATAGATATTGATACATCTTCGCCAACCAGAAATGAATAAATCTACATTAAACAACTAAAAGTATAATGATTCATTTTAATTGCCAAATAGTACATATAAGAACATTCTAATTAAAAATCAACATATTTAACTTTTTTCTATTACAATAGAAAGGCAAATGCCCTAAAATTCACAAAAATAAAATTTATTATCTATATGACCATATCCTGGTGCCAAGTATACATCACTAGAACTGTTCTACAATAGCTAACTATCTACTTAGTACCACGAAATGGCCATATATAAGTAATAAATTCTATTTCTGTGTATATTGGAGTGATTTTTTTTTATTCTAAAGCTTCTAACATGACCCCATACATCTTATACTTTTTTCTATCATTTATTGCTGTTTTATTGTTAGTAATTATTTACAAGTGAAAATATCTAAAAAGGGTTGTAGAATGCATCTTACCTATGTATTATAATTTGTGTAACAGAGATATAATAATAAATTCGTTGGAATATGGAATTCGCAGACATTATGTTGCTATATCATTCGCATCAAATTCCTCGTAATCTGTCTTTTCATTTGTCGCAAGAAATATTCCTATTTCTGTGGAATTACATGGTGAGGTAAAAAACGATTTCTGTAAAACATGTTTTCTTCCTCTGATTGATATTTTATCCAATGATGAACAAATATTTCCAATTACAGCAATAATTTTGTTAGAGTAGTATACAGTTGCTCCCTTCTCTTATCGATAGTGTCATATTTTTGTTGTCGTATCCTATTTTTAAAAAGGATGGAGGATACGACAACATTTGATGAAAATGTTGTCGTATCCTCCACAAGGTATGTCAAAAATGCGTGGTCGGCATTGGATAAAACGTAATTTGAAATAAAAAACAGCTATCTACAATTAGCGACGTTTCGATTAAATTTATTTAATCTTTATCAAGCTGAAATATAATATAAATTTGTAAAATAAGACTAACAACACGTTAAAAATACATCTTACCTAAGTAGCGATTTCTTAATTGGAGTTACTATTGTACATTATAAATTGGCTAATGAAATTAAAAAAAAAACTGATCATTTTAATTGACGATGTTCTAATCAAATTAAATTTAGTAAACGAAGTGAAACATTTAAAAAAGTAACTGTACTTACTTTTCCGAGTTCTTCTAGAGACCTGGACAACCGACAGAAGTCTTCAGGCACCAGGTCGGGTATAAGGGCCCTGGCCCATGAAGCCGCGACGGTCTCTATTTCCCACATATTTTGCCACTTAGCTAAAGTAAGATGTCTCGCTTTCCTTCTATCCGGGACCTGTTGATGCTCCTTGGACATAAAGAGTTCACGCTGCTCCTGGACTAAGAGCGTAATTGGAGGTATTCCTGCTATAGCTTGTATCCCAGCCGTAGAAATTGTTCTATAGCCACTTGCCACTCTTAAGAGTGCCCTTCTTTGTAGGCGCTCCAGAAGATCTCTGTAATTTTTAATCACTAAGACATGTGACCAGACTGGACGTGCATACATTATCTGGGATTGCACAACCCCGTATAGGGCTCCCTTTTACTTCTACTAGGTACCCCCCACGTTCGGCATAATTCTGGACAGCGGTTAGGCTAGTATCCGTACGCCTCACGAGATAGTTAATATGAGGCCCAAACGTTAACTTGTCATTGAGTATGACCTCAAGGTAGTTTACTTCACGTTTCGGGTGAATTATGTTTCCTAGAACCTTAAGAATATACTTTCTCGCTTTCTAGGGCCCTTAAGGATCGCGGCTGCGGTCTTGTGGGGTGCCACTTCTAGTTCGTGATTCCTCATCCAGGTGGTTATCTCCTCGATGGCTTGAATAACTAACATTGGTCTTCTAATTAAAAAAATTCGGACAACACTAATTAACACACATTAAAATTGAAGTAGAGATAAAATTTGATGTAAAAGGGGACAAAACTACAGATTAAAAGCTGAAGAGGCTAAAACAGCCCGAGGATGGAGAGAGACTGCGGGAAAATCTTTTTTGTTTAATAGTTTAAAATTTTGACAGAAAATGTTTAAATGTAGAAGTATATAAGGCGGACTCATAAAGTCGCAGTACCAGAAATAAAATTTAAGTTATATTTTAATTTTAAATTGTGTATTAAATTTTTGTAATTATTAACTATATTTTGTGTTTGTTCTTTAGAATTTAGATTGTTTTTTATTTCATATATTGGCTAAACTTCCAAAAATACCCTTTTATTGTAGTTATTCTCGCAAATAAAATTTACATTATCAAAATCAACAGAGTGTTTTTCATTCTTTAAATGGCCGGCCAAAGAGCATTTTTCGAATTACCCTAGCATCGCTCTTATGTGTGTGGCTCGCTCACCCATTTCTGTATCGTTTGCCCAATATAAATAACGCGAACAGTCGATGCATTGACAGCATACACTACATTGCTTTGTGACTGTGAGGCAAGCCACATTTCAAATTCATAAATTGCTTTCTGCAAGGAACAGCTGAAGTATACGCCAGGCGTATGGGGGTATCCTTGAAAAGTCCATTGAATTTGGTATGTACATTAAAGAAACATATGTAGGTTCAATTTCTCAATCAAAGGTAGGCCGAAATCCAAAGCCCGTAGAAAACATATATATGTATATAAAATATAAATAATATAACATAAAACATAGACTTGTATATAATAAACAAAAAAAAAAGACAGACAAAACATACATATTAACAGCAACATATTTCGAACGACTACAGTGAATACATATATATAGACGTGTATTCGGTCATTAGCGAATCCGTACGTTATGGAGCCCTGGTTCGGGCTTCCCAACGTATCGATGTGTACACCGTCTCTGAATGGCTGAAAATATGTATTGTATTTAATTAATTTAATATAATAATAATTTAATTAATACAAAAAGGTTAATCTTAAAAACTAAACTTATGTCTAAGACGACTCGAGCGGGAGTGTGTGAAAAACATCGTTGAAACAAAAGCACGGATTTTATCTTATCGTAGTTCTTAGAAGTTAATCCACTGTACTTTTATAACTACGCAGTTGTACAAAGTTAAGATTAAGCATAATTGCGGGATGACATAATTATATGTATTTGTACGGGTAGTAAGAATATAATTTAAACACTTTATTTGTAGCAATTATAGACATATGCTTTGATTTTGATCCATTTTTTTTTTCTTTAAATAACGCCTTATTTCTTAGAATTAAATCTTCACCCTTCATTTTTTAGGCGCTCTTTTCTGTCGAATATGTTCTTTAAAGTAGCTCTTCATCAACACTTTTTGTTCTTCACTCCACCTTATTCTCTGTGGTTTTGGTTTTGATTTGCTGTTTGAAAACTCAATAGCTAGGAAAGGTGAGGTAATGTTAAATATGTACGTATACATGCGCAAAAAAAACCGATGGGCTCCTACCTGTATTTTCGACAAAATTTGAATTTGTATCGGAATTTAAATTTTGGGGCTCTTTGCTAGTGCCTGTATTTGCATCCATTAATGGTTCTGTATCTATTTCAGCGATATTAAAATCTTCTTCGCGTCTTTCTTCTGGCTCCGTATCGCTGTCTGAATCCACATTGTCTGAAAACTCTATTTCTTCCAGAGACTTGCCTTTATACAGTGCACCTTTGCCTTTGTTTATAGCTAGCAGCAGTTTCGAAACTTTCGCTGTTTGGTACACGTCCTGTGGTAATCTGAGAAAAAATTGTTCAGAAAATCGCGAAAATTTTGTTATAAGTACTGATTGTGTGTGGCTTCTTTTTATTTCGAAAACAATAATATGATGTAATACAAACTTACGTTATGTTTTCAAATTGTTTGAAGAATTTTGAAAAAAAATAACCTGTTTCGTATGGGTATTCATCGGTCTATATTTAAAAAAAGCTGTAGCTGTATAAATTAGTTAGATGAAAAGTCCATTGAAAATAATAACTACGAGGAAAATAAATAAATAGATTCAAAATTTACCTATAATAACCTTCAAGCGTTTTTCTAGTGTGCCCCATAAAATTTGCAAACTGTTCCATCTCATTATCCGTTACGTTCAAAATTTGCAGAATAGTGGCTATTTGTTTCCGTAAACGAGTAGAAGTAAATAGATTTTTATTTTGTACACCCGATCTCTCAGCTATCTTTTTTAGTGTATGATAGCCGCTTATCCACCTGTTTTCAGTCTTGGGGTTGGCAAAGAGATACTCATTAGTCGAGGGAACACATTGTTCTCTTACACGTAAAAGAACGTCAATATAGTTTTGAATAGCTTTCGAAAACAAAATGGCGACTGGTTTACTTCCCTTCCCCCCGGTTACCACTCTTTTGAAACTTTTTGAAAGCATCCGTTCACTTTCAGTAAGCGACTCATAAAATTCTTCTTGTTGCGTCGGTGTCTCTTGAGAATTATAAGTTTTGACTGTCAGATATTGGACTACCACAATCCTTTTTCTGTTTAATAAAACAGTTAATGCCAGAATATTTTCCGCTAACCTGCGATATTCGTAAGCTAATCGATTGCTTTGTTTAATATTCTCGCACACCTTTTCGGCATCAGATAAAATATATTTTTGAAATTTAATTAAATCGCTTGTAAGCGGAAGCATTTTTGGTTTTTCCATTGGTTTTCATTTAGAGTTTTCAGAGCAAGGCTTGATATGTCTGTATTCCAGTGACTAACAAGAAGTCCTCTAAGTCTTTTTATATTTTTTAAATACACATCTGGTTGTTGACTGTAAAAAGGGACACTTTTTGATAATTGCTTTCGTAGCCGTATCACATAATTGTCGTAATGCTGTGCCCATATGCAGCGCTAAACTGCTAGCTTTGAATGTTTTCGTAGTTGGGTCATAGCCACTAATAATTTTAGTGGCACACTTCATTCACAAGTAAAATATTGTAAATCGAAAGAAATAAGAAAAACATTGAAAGTTACATATACAAATGACATTTTAGACTTATTCTACATTCATGAAGAATGTAATAATGATTAGATACCTACACTTACTTGCAATGAATAGAAACCTCAAAAAAATAAAATACAAAGGGAAATTAAAGCAGATATCCTAAATACGCCCATAATATTTCTGATATTGTTCACTTACTAGACCAGTTATTTTCTTTGTAGGAGGGCCGCCTAACATGGGGTCTCCGAAAACAATGCAGCCTCTTGGCTTTTTGTATTAAACTAGGTATCAAGCGATACACACAAATAACATAAATCGGGAACAAACTATTAAAAGTCTTCCAAAATGTCCAATATAAATGTTCTTTCAGAATAATAGTGTCTCATTTTTTTTTTTAATTGACTTATTTTCGATGTATTTAATAAGCAGGTAAAAATATTAACATGTAATTTGCTGTCGCACAATAATTATGGCTTATTAATATTTTATAATTACAATTACATAAAATTTGCTAATAATTGGAAAACTTCCAATGATAAATATCTCGGGTATGGAAACCAAACAATGTAAAAAAAGGTAACGCATCATTCTAAAAAATAATATACAATGTTTTTATGAAAAAAATATTTTATTTGCTCGAAACTGGGAAATTAGTCATATTTTAGGCAATAAATGCTAATATCTCAAAAACTATCAAAAATAAGTATACCAAACCCTAATTTCAATCGATGTAGAATTTTACGCTGCATTCAATGCTGTAGTAAAAAGTACCATGTTCCATTTGAAATAAAAAAGTTTTGTTGGTTTAAAGGTATCCACATTGGAGATGCATTGTCGAACACCCTGTATGTGATTCGGTCATTATTGTCATAACATTTTCTACCTACGTCTTTGTACTTACATCGACATTAGTAGAACCACTAAATATCTGATAACTTATCAGCTATTTAATTTTATCTGAAACAGTGCAAACGTCAAAAAATCAACAAAATTGCAAATATCTCAAAAACAGTTGAGTTTAACGATAGGGAACTCTTATGTAAATTAATTGCAAATGACTGGATACATTCATTGTATCGATAAAAATTGTACCATTCCATTTAAAATAAGAAAGTTGATATCAACACCCTGTATTCCGAAAGTTCTATAAAGTTGAAAATATTTTCCTTAAATAGATCACAGTGGGCCATGACTACACTGCAAGTTTCAAAATCAAATTCCTGCTAGAAGTTCAAAAAAATCTAATGTCCCAGTTCGGTGGGACATCCTGTATAAATGAATATCGCTTTTGCAGAAAAAAAATAAAATAAATTCTGAGACTGGGTACAATGAAATTAACTAATTGTATGTGTTTCTAAAACTATACTAAGTAATACTAATTAACAATTTACCTGGCTAACAAATGGAATTACAGTATCTTAAAGAAACTCCGATTTCTCCGAGTCAGAACATATTGACATAGAGCTCTCATCTTTTGGAATGTCAGAGGAATTATTATGTGAACTTTGTGTTAACACGATGCTGCTATGAACCTTCTTTTGCTTTTGATATGAAAGATGCTGACAAGATAATTTATTAAGTATCCATCGAAATAATTATATTGTTATTTTTAACTTACTTCTGAACCCGAGGAGTCAGTATCCTCCGACATATAAGTAAATTTGTTTGATGAATCAGTAGAAAAATCAGAAAAAGGCGAGTTCGTGGCAGATGTATCTGCATCGAGCAAAGAATCGTATTTATAATTTACCTATAAATAATGATTATTTAATGAAATTATTCGAGATTTATTTTTTTATAATTTTACAGTTTTTCCCGTCCTAAGAGTATACGGTTTCATACTTCCGTTTGTATTCTGGGACTCTAAAGCTATTTTAAGGTTAGAATCATTTCGTTAGAATATTATCGTATCTAAATAGAATATGTTGAACGTTATGGAATTAAAATACTTACGCGATCTTAGGGCTAGAAATAATAATTTCTTTCCTCGATTTTCAGTAATCTTCAAAAGAAACAACACCGATTATATCGGTTCTCTGATCACATTTACTTAAATAATTCAAATTCAAGCGACCGTTAGATATGTAAGAAAAGTTCCTATTGGATGTTCGTCTGTATCGGCAACATTGCCGGGCTCACCAACATGCGCATAGTATATATAAATATACAATCGGGACACACATAGTACCATGAATATATCCGGGATCTCTACCGACATATTCATACCTACTCTCTTTATTTTTTCAAAATGATTACCCCTCCTTCCGTGCGGTAACCAACACTGCGTATAAGAATGGAAAATTTCGTAGAGTATACTTATGGATCGCCTGCATTAGAGATGGGATCATGAGCGACCACATAATATCTCGGGCTCAATAACATACTATTTGTAAGTATATATAAATGACAAATTGTTGTGTTTGCTATGATTTTGAATATATTATGTTTTATTTAAAGATTGCATTTTAAAGTAGGCTGTTTTGATTATTTGTTTTTGAATTTTGTAATTAAATAGTTCTTTAGTAATATTGTATTTACGTTTCGACAATCTATTTATTGCTGTCGTCTTCTTCAGAAACAAAAAACAGTTTAAATTCAAAATGTTTCCATAACATAGTAGTTGTAATTGACTAACAGCATGTTTTTGTAATTTTTAAGAAAATGTAAATTTTAAAATAAGTTTTAAAATGTCTTTGTGATTGTTTTTAAATGTATAAAAAATTGAATTATATAAACAACAATAGATTGTCGAAACGTAAATGAAGAGTTTTAATTGATTAAAAATTTAATTCATTATACAAATAAGCCGCTAACTCTTCTTCTGAAAAACGAAAAAACATAAAATTGCATTAACCCCCATCAAATATATATATGTATATATATGTATATAAAATATAAATAATATAACATAAAACATAGACTTGTATATAACAAACAAAGAAAAAAGACAGACAAAACATACATATTAGCAGCAACATGTTTCGAACGACTACAGTGAATACATATATATGAATGATTATATAAATAATATAACATAAAACATGTATATAACAAACAAACAAAAAAAGACAGACAAAACATACATATTAGCAGCAACATGTTTCGAACGACTACAGTGAATACATATATATGAATGATTATATAAATAATATAACATAAAACATGTATATAACAAACAAACAAAAAAAGACAGACAAAACATACATATTAGCAGCAACATGTTTCGAACGACTACAGTGAATACATATATATGAATGATTATATAAATAATATAACATAAAACATGTATATAACAAACAAACAAAAAAAGACAGACAAAACATACATATTAGCAGCAACATGTTTCGAACGACTACAGTGAATACATATATATGAATGATTATATAAATAATATAACATAAAACATGTATATAACAAACAAACAAAAAAAGACAGACAAAACATACATATTAGCAGCAACATGTTTCGAACGACTACAGTGAATACATATATATGAATATATATATATACACAATTACCACTATGGACAGACACGTGTTTCGCTTTTCCAAAGCTCCTCAGGGCCCCTCGGTGGCAACTGTGTGTAAACGCCAACGCGTATATATACTTAGATAGTGGAAAATGTATGAATGAAGTATTAAGTTATTAAACTCTTAATATTTGCGAAGATTTTGCTAATTTAGTCAATTTAGACCTACAATTTTGTTTCATTCGAAACTGATTAATGTAGGTTGACTTTTAAGCCACTAAAAATGCATTTTTCTGCAGTTTACTGCTAATTACCAATTATTAGTGCGCAACAGCGCAAATTTATATCATTTATGCATTGGAGAATGTTCTCACAATCTGCCAAGAAATTGTGTATAGGAAAATTACTATTATCTTATATTATACTATAATCACATTTTAGTCTCCTTTGATGTTGTTAGTCTGTTCACAAACATTCCGGTTGACCTGTTCATAGAGATTGTCGAACATAATTGGAGTTTGATCGAACTTAACACACCCATTCCTAAAACCAAATTTGTAAAATTACTTAAATGGGTATTTCAATCAGTTTACTTGCTCTACGATAACAAATTTTACTTACAAATACATGGGACACCTATGGGCAGTCCACTTTCTCCAATCGTAGCAGATGTTGTGATGAACACGGTCCTTAAAAATCTTACATCTCAAGTACCCTACAACTTTGGTTTTCTGTACCAGTACGTGGATGATCTCGCGTGCTCTCTGCCCCGAGATCAACTAGATACAACATTAACATTATTAAACAACTTCAACCACAATCTAAAGTTCACCATAGAAAAGGAACAAGATGGACGCTTACCTTTTTTAGACACTCTTATTTGTAACCATAACCAACAAATAAGATTGGCCTGGTACAGAAAACCATCCAATTCTAACAGATTACTCAATTACGGATCTAACTGCCCCATGAAATACAAAATAAACCTTGTATTTGCGTTGAAAAATAGAGTTGAGAAAATTTGCCATGAAACCAATGTCAAACGGGATCTTTTAGCATTGAAGGACATTCTCGTAGTGAACGGTTATCCGCGACATCTTGTGGGCAGACTACTATTTTCTGCCAATAACAACTATAATAGCCGTAATTTGGACCAACAACAGCCGACACAGAGTAATAACGACGAGTCAGGATTACAATACAAATCTTTAATATATATACCTCAATTATCTTCTAACATAAAGAAAATTTTTCAAAATTTCAATATTACTATTGCTTTTACATCAGCTTTGAATGTCAGACAATTTTTCTCCAAATTAAGACCCCTTGCCTTTAATACAAAACAACCATATTGTTTATGCGGTTAGCTGTGAAAACTGTTCGAGAGTATACATTGGGCAAACCGTTCAAAGATGGCGCGAGCGCTGTACACAGCACCGTAGTGACAGCCGTTTGAAGCCCAAGAAATGTGCACTTGCCACACATATAGACCAATTAAAACACACAGCAGATTTTGATCATGTAAAAATTTTATTTCATGAAAACAATTATAATAAAAGAATCTTTCTAGAAAATCTTGCTATCTATAAAACTAAGAACAGTATAAATACCAAAGAACAGTCCACCACCTCACTAAAACCGTATAAACATCTTTTACAAAACTTTAACATTAGGTTCAATACAACTACTTAGTTTCAGTTCCGATTTCATTTATTACCCCTGTATTTCTAGTCTGGTCTCGTCACAGTTGCTCTCTTTCCTGTGATTCTCACAAATCACAATATGTCTGATTTCTATATTCTTCTATTTAAATTTAACAACAAAAAAAAGAAATATTGCACATACAAAATGAACGCCATGCATCCTCGACAATATCTTTATTTAATATTTTTTAACAATTAACAATGTTTTAAAGTGTTGTCCCTTGTCCCATTTACAATAGTTTTAAATTCAAATTTTGTGATTAACTAATGGTGTGGAGAAGAAGTGAGATGGTAATTTTAATTTAAGCCGGAAATTGTACTGATTAGATGTTTTTTGCCAAGAATTACAAATATTTGTTCCTCTTTTTTGCCGAATGTAAGTAATCTTCAACTATTACTAATCAATGTTACTTGGTACATAAATCATTTATTGTAAACAGGTCTGAAGAAGGGCCAAATAAATTTAGGGCCCGAAACGTCCATATTCTGTGGAAGAAATTCTTAACAGTATTTTTCTTTGAATTCCTATATATATATATATATATATATATTGTTATGGAGCGATTATTTAATATTCTACTATTATTTAAAAAGGGAATGTCACTATTTTACTTAAGTATATTTTAAAACTTATTAGATATAATAAAAAAAAAAAAAAGGATATAATATGTGGCAGCAGACAGCTAGACGATGTCCAGGTGATGTAGGTAATCTCTCCATTTGGCAGGTCCTTCAAGGATTTTTCCTTTAGAATTTTCCCTTCAGGAAGCAAGATGATCAGCAGTGATACACCTACACATCGAAAATGAATATTAGAATTTGTATAGTATACTATTACAATAGCTATTGACAGATCAAATTTGGATCCACCTTTAATTCGAGTGAACAGTTTTATTTCTTTTACAGAGTATTTATTTCTGTAAATCTTTGTTTAATAATGTTTTTATATGCATTGGCAGACCAATTGCTTTGAGATGTCAACAGACAGACATGGGAATTGCTGGAAATTGGATTCTGTAACAATTCTATGTGTATAAATGGTTGCCTACCTTTTGGGGGCATAGTAATGAATTTTAGATTGTTAATTTTTTTATAGTAATAAGCGTTTAAAAATTTCAAATGTATTTTTCTCATAATTCAGAGACTCATACCTTTGTTATATAAAAAGTGTAAGGTGATTCCAGATTTTGTAATTTTGTTTATTTTCACATCGTTGAAACATCCGATTGTTCCTGTCGATCACATGGCCATTTTCATATGTAAAACAAATGGAGGTTCCTCATTTTGGTTATAATAACGGAATTTCTCACAAAAGACAGTTGGACTCCTTGCTTGGAGACAATCGCTTTCAATTCAGTTAAAAACATTTTCAATTCGAACCATTCACTAACCGAACCTCTTTCGAGGCAGACATATTTCTGTTTGTTCTCTTAAAATTTAACGGTTATTTCGATAAAATCCAATTTTATTCCAATTTACGACCTAAAAATAATTGTTAATTGTTAAACAAAGTTTTTCACATAAATTTTATTCCAAATTACACACGATTTTTGGGTAATTTTTCTTCAACGACGATTTTTACGAGTAATGTTCCTGTCCTGAGCGACCCATCCTCTCTGATCTGAGGTGCCTGTTTTCGATGTGCCCGAACCGGAGCCCATGTCCGACCTGAACAGTCCTGACCACCGATGATCGCAGAATTCGGTCCTGTAAAAAGGTACTCCACGTCAAATCTACCTAAAAAATAAACGTATTATTTCAATTCTAATCAAAATTCAATTATACTTATAAGAAATCTTATTTTAATCCGTTGTGAAAAATTTGAGGTTAGAAAATCGTTTGTAACATAGCTAAGCGGTCTCCAGTTACTTTGGGGAAATTTGTGTAATTAGGTTTATATGTATTTGTTATGTTTTTACGTTACGAACCAATATCCAGTGATTTACCATCAAGGTTGGCTACTCTGTTCCACACGTTTATTCAAATCTAATATAACTCCATTTGAACGGTCAGAAAACGCGGGATTTTTAAAATTTATTTCAAACGTATTTAAGTAAGAAACTATGAATTTGAATTGCAAAAGATGGAATGACTTAATGAAACTTTAGTGTTATTAATTAAACGGACTCACGGACTCACCTGAGATTATTATCCATAGATTTATGTCTGATATTAAACAAGTCACATTTTGAATTTGATTTAAGTAAATAAAATCACTTTTATCCACTATTAAATGTTTTAATTTTACTTAATAGTTTAAAGCTATTGAAGGCATAACATTGTCATGCCTATGAGAGCATTTAAACTGGTCTTAAACATTGAATTTGAGGGAGAGGACAATTGACAACACCATCCCACCACATCCCAATGCGTACTGAGTTAAAATATAAGAAAGCAACGAGCTATTCAATATTTTTTTTATGTCACCGCCCCTCGATCGGAAATTTTTCGCCCTGCATGCCATCTGGCTGGTGAGATAGAACACTTCTAAATCAAAATTATAGAAAATAGATGACACTGGTATATATAAAACTTGATTTTTTTTTATTCAATCAATGTATTTCTTTTAAAATTTCTTTTTTTAATCCGGGCTGTATGCTACTGTGTAGCGTAACAATATATATATATAATCTAATATATATATATATATATATATATATATATATATATATTGATACATGTTAAGCTGTGACTTCCGTTACCTTGCGCGGGCGACCTGACTTCCAGTATAAAGAGTCACATATTTTAAGTAAATTTTGTATATATTGGCTTAGGGGAACCTACACAACACGTTCATCAAAGGAGGGGAAACAATTTCTTGATTTTATTTTTGGTATATATAAGGTGTTTACAAAACGCGCAGTTACTTCCAATACAATATACAACTAGAGTAATAGATGTCAATTTGTTACTTCCAGCACTGTTGCCAAATATGCAGAAGTCACAACGTGCGTGTTGTGTTTATGCATACATATATATCTACAGTGCAGCTGTGAAAATAACCAACGGATGCCACTTCGTAACCCAGCGTTTATGCAGGATGTTTTAAGTCTGTCTTAAGTTGCAATTAGGAGCAAGGGTAGTTACCAAATACATGATTTTTTCGTAGTAAGGTATTTTTGCTTTAGTATTAATTAAAGTTAAGCCCCGACGGATTAGGAGATTTCAGGAAAAATATTAAAAATTCAGGTATAAGGTGTAGTATAATTGTCAGAAATTTCTGGATATAAAACATTACGCCATTGAATTATACGAGTATGTTACATACAGTATAAACATACAAAGCTAAACAACAAAACAATAGAAGTAATACAAAATAAAATAATTATTTGTAATTTAGTTTCATTAAGTGTTGTAATTTCGACTTTACAACAGCCACAGATCGTTTAATTTTGTGCTTTTGGATAAATTCCGAAAGCTCTTTGCCGGGTGGATATTGGTTCTTTTCCAGATAAAATTTAAATCGTTTCTCCAACAAATCAATTTCGCTATTAGACCATCCTTGAAATAGATTAATTATTTAATCAAGTAAAAAAATTCTGTCTGTGTAACTTACGTCTTTTTGCAAGTTTACGCGAACGTTGAGTATGTTTGCTACTTAAGCCTTCTTGGTCGCCATCTTGGATTTCCGCTGTATTTACTTGAATACGAAAAAATAATTTAATAAAATTTGCAGAACACTATAATATTGTCATTAATGTGAAAACATAAGCCGAGGTAAGCAGACTGTTTACTCGGAAAGCTTTGTGAAATCTTCGACTAGGTTTTTATAATGGCCATATTTTGGAATCCTGTACGAAGGCTTCACAAATTTTCCCGCCTCTTGGAATTAAAAAAATAACATGCACTTTACTGTACTGCTTTTCTGTTTCATATTTGTCACTCGATTATAAAATTTGGATAGTCCAAAGATAGTGGCATTACAAAAATTTCACATTTCTAACAAACAAACTGTAACGAATACTGTAATTATACCTTCGTCTTGAGTATCTTTTTCTTGATTACATATTTCATTCTTTGGCCTCTCATTCACATTTGGTCTGTGCTCCTCATTAAAAGTAATACCATCCTCTTAAAAAAAAAAGTCAATTTTTACTGCGGTATATATTTTTTTCGTTTCAAAGATTACCATCACCGTCAATATCATATTCTTCTGCATATTCTAAGTTATTATCAAAATTAATTTCGGTTAAAGATTTTCCTTTATATTCTGCCGGGATACATCCTTTTTCCATCATCAGAAGTATTTTGGACACCTTGGCGGTTTGGAAATATCGACTGGAAGCCTAAAAAAAATTATAAAGTAAATAAATTGTTTATTGTAATAATTTGTTTTTACTCGTAGAATTCTTCGTGGGTTTTAAGGGTGTGCCCCATAAAATCGGAAAACTGCTTGGTCTCATCTTTGCTCAAATTTAATATCTGCATAACTGTCGCTATCTGTTTCCTTAGTTTATTACTGGAAATTGCGTGTGGATTTTCTAAAATTCATTTTTTCGGCGAGTGTCCTGATTGCTACGTCCCCTTTACCCCACTTTACTCTGCTACCTGGAGTTGCAAAAACATATTCATTATCTGGTGGGATGTACTTACTTCTATTTTCTAATAAGACTGTAATGAGACTCTGAATATTTTCCGGTATTAGAATTACCACTGCTCTAGATCCCTTTCCGCTATTTATCACCCTTTTGTATTTTTTTGTTAACATTTTTTCAGAGTCTGTTAAAATACATTCAAAGTCAGTGCAATCTGTCTTCTTATCGCGTTCATAATCCTGAAGTTTCAAAAACTGTACATCACCAATTCTCCTCCTGTTAAAAACAATCAATAAAGCCAAGATACAGTTCACTAATTCTTTGTATGTGTTTCGATTAGCTTCATTATTATAAAATAACTGTTTACAGTTATTTGCAATGTTAAGCGTTTCATCGCGAAATTTCTTAATATCACTAACTAATGGCATGAGAAGCGGTTTTGACCATTTTTTTTCTTGTAAGTCTTTATTTGCTAGCGCCGCCACTTCGATATTCCATCGAGATTCAATTAACTTTTTGAAATTTTTTATATCCTGCAACAGTATTTTACGTTCTTCCATCGAATGGCATTTAAATCCGTCACTTTCCATTAAGACCAAGTGCGTATATTCGTCACATATTATTTTCAGCGATGTCCCCAAATGCATGCCAAGACTCGGGGATTTGAAGGTTTTTGTATAGGGATCAAATCCGACGATATTCCTAACAGCACATAATACATTATCCAAATGCTGTGGGCGCAGTAAGTCCTTAAGGCAGGTATTGTCATTACCAGTAATTTCTCGATAGGCCAGTAGTAAACGAGAAAGTTCACGCATTCGCGTGCTGCAAGCATACGCCATACGTTCGCGCCTGTTTTTTTCAAATAAGAATTGCCAAAATGAGCAATAAGAAGGTCCTTTTTGCCTCAAAAGCAATATCGTCGGGTTTCATTATATCAAACACCTACAATTAAAATTAAATGTGTACATTATCATAATTTGAAATCGGAGAACGTAGAATATTAGAATATGTAAAGCACCTAATATATTTACCTGTTGTTTAACATTTAACTTCGAAATAACATTAGTAGGATCAACTGCGCAAGCCGTAATTGTATGAGAACGTGAGAGATGATTCCTTTTAGATCCTTCTTGATTAGTATTGGCATGCATTTTGTATGCTAAACACTTTTTAGCATGTCGTCTCAAATATTCTTTTACAAACAAACCTTTGCAGGAAGCACACGGGTAATATTGAATGCCTTTGCCCGATTGTATTGAGGATGGAGTTAGTTCTCGGTGGGCCTTATTGTCCCTTGATATAAAGATCAAAATTAGTTTCGTTTCTTAAAAGACCCAATGCGCGTTTCCTCTCTTTGCTGTTTTTCGGATATTGCATTATGCTTATGACTTCTCTTTCGGTTGCATGTTTCCTTTGTAAGTGTCGATTGAAATTTTTTGTGTCTATATCATCAGTACAATATTTGCACCGAATTTTCTTTGCTTTTTTTCTCTTACTCTATCAACAGATAATTGAATATGCATAGAATGAAAACACATTTAACTTAATTTCTTCAGACTTCCGTACTTACCTTAATTTCTTCAGACAGAATTCGACAGATTGGTTGAGAAGGTGGTTCGCAAATAACGTTGATTTCAGATGCAAGAGTGGTAGTACCACTTTCCGAAGAATCGTTGGTATCACTTGAATATTCAGTAATATTGAAATCTTTATCTCTACTATCATCATTATCTTCACCGATACTTGAATTCGATTTATAATCAAATATTTCAAAATTATGCGTTACATTACAAGGATTGTCTGTCGAGTGCTCGTCAGTGTTTTCGATTTTATTTAGAGAAGGAGAACATACTAAATTTTCCAATATCGCATTTTCATTTTTGCCAGAGACTTTATCAAGAAAAAATTTCAGATTCTTTACCAACAGGTAAAGAAACTGAATCTGATACAACAGAACTGTCATAGCGATAAAGGGTTTCAATATCATTTGTATTTATTACAGGAAAAATCGGAACATTTTGTAAAATCTAAAAAGACACTCAAACTTACAACACAGTCTATTTAAAATTTGTAACTCTTATCGTAATTTTCTTTGACAAAGAACATTCTAAATTATCCTCATTATTTTGATTGTTCGATAAAGGACAGTTAGGTACTGCTATGGTATGGCACCCCGGGTTTCGGAAATTCAAATGTGTATTTTTATTTATTCCTTATCAGCCTTGTCAAAACAATGATAGAGTTTCCGCTGTTCTAAATTTTATTAAGAATATTTATTTAATTGTTTGTTTCATTTCTTTTGGCCAGTTGTGTATATTTAAAATCATTTATTTGTACATTTTGCGTACTCCCGTTTTGGTTAGTTATTTGTTAGGGTTTTTCTTAGAGTTGCGCTCTGTGTTGAACGCACGATTTGTATATTTCATATATATGCGGGAGGCCTTGAAAAGGGAAGCAGTTCGTTGAAAGTTGCCCGTAAGTAATGTTGTTTTATTTTTTTTTATTGCCGTTGAGGTAAATTCATTTTTATTTTAAATTGTTGCTCGGTTATTTGTTGATTAGCTTTCAAGGAACTCCTAATTAATTATTGCTGTATTGTTTAATTGTGTACACATTTTGGATGTTAGATCAGTAATTATTGTAAAAACGTTCTAGAGGATTCCGCGAAAGTGTGTTAAATTATCCGTTTTCTTATTAATTGTTTTGTATTTTTGTTAATCACCTCGGGGAAGGTGAAGTGAAGCTTTGAGCTATTAAATTTTAAATTTCAATGTAATTTGTATCTATTTCTCCACGTGTAAATTATAGTTTAGATTTCATGACCGCGTGGATGATTTTTTTTTATGAAATTCCTTCTAGAACGAATCTTCCATTTTGTTTGCTAAAGGATTTGCATTGTCCTTTCTTAATTGTAGAGTCATATAGTTATTTGTTTTATGCCAGAATCCTTTATTTATGGTTTTTATTATCCTGCTAATTGTAATTAAATGTTTTTTTTTCTTTTTTTTTTAAAAATAAACTTAATGATTGTATATATCATTTTAAAATCACTAGTTCTTTTATTTTTGGTTTTGCCAGTTCTATTTTTGGGGTTTTAAATGAAAGTCATTTTTGCAACCGCCCACTATTAATTGTTAGTAAATTAACCTTGAGATTTAAGTATCTCTGGCACCCTTTTGAATTCATTTTTGCTGAGCTAGCTAAATTAATTTTGTCATTTTTTAATTTCTCTTAAATTTTATGCTTGGACCATCAGTTCACAGCAGTACGTATGAAAAGTTACTATTACGAGAGCATGAATATGTGTTTATTTCGGGCGTAGTGTCGAAATGATTCAGTTGTATATTTGCTTTTTTTGCATCACAACTTTCCAACTCAGTTTTGTCATTACCAATTTCACTATTGTTATAATCAGAACAGCCATCAAAGTTGCTGTTGTTAATCCAATCCTATAAAAATTAGTTATAAACGGTGAAGAATACGAGAAACTTAAAAATTGTTAAATGTTTACTTATTCAGCGGTACAACGCAACATCTACGTAAATTTATTGCAAACTATTGAATACGCAAGCATTATAGGTACTTACAAATGTTCTTTGATTAATTGGGACTTCTGGCATTATTGCAGTACCATTCTTAGTATCATCCTCGCATTTTGTGAGTACATCTGAATTCACGATTTTGTCGTTTTCGGAAAAATTATTCTTATTAACGTCAAGATATTCTGTCGGAACAGCCGTAGGTGAAATTTCTTTATTTTCTAAAAGATCAGTACGAGTTCTATGTAGGTATAATTACTAAATTTAACAGTCAATGTGGGCAAGATTACTCATGGATATTAGCATTTTAATGTTAAAATTTACACATATGACAAAACGGCGATTAATTTCAGTTCAAGAATTAATAAATAACAATGATATTTGGAGTTTTTAAGCCATGAAATTTAAAAAATATAAGAAAATAAGAAGACATTGGTACTTACCATCTTTAATAGCCATTGCAACTAACAAACGGCCTCTTGGCAATGGCATTTTAATTTTATAATATCAATAAGTAAAATATTTGGTAATAAATGGAGGAAGTCAGAGCGTTTGCGAACAGCGACGGTTAAATTTATAGAAGTTTAACCTGCGTTAGCATTAACTGATTTAACAATCACTTCTCCAATGCGACGTTGCCGCTAACCGAATTCATAACCCCGACGTACAAGTGAATAAGAGATAATTGCGCTCCTTAGGGTAAAACAAAGACATCACGTTTTTGTGTAATGTTTGAAGCTAAGCGGAAGTCATATCGTGCTACAAGTGTCTACTCTGAGGCGACACTAGCGCCATACATCTACACACGAACTAAAACAAAGTTTTGCGGTCATAGGGTGGTTCAAGTGACTTCCTACACATTTTTTCAAAATAACGCTTCTAATGACATCTGGGAAATGTTGGCGCTAAAAGTAAGGGAAAACGTTGTGACTTCCAAAAGTGGAAGTCACAACGTTCGCTGTGTATCTGATTTGGAAGTCACAAAGTACTATGCATATATATATATATAACTCATCCACGCTATAATAGCGTTTGTCGTGAGACCGCTCAAACAATGTCGTATTGTGACTAGGTACACTGAGGTTATCAGCACCACGTGTATTGCAAATAGAATTGAATTCACTATTTGCAGCAAAATCGTTTATATTTTTTCGAGTATACACAGCACATACGTATATATACAGGGAAGCTAGCGTCAGAATACCACCACAAATGAAATAATCTCTACATGAATCCCGACTCTTAAGGTGGTATATTGCACGAAGAGCTCTTTTCTGTATGGTAAACAACCTCTTAAATTTTGTAGATCGACCCCAGAAGATTATACCGAACCTCAGCCGCGATTCGATACATGCTTTATAATAAATTATTATTGATTCAGTCGTAACATTTTATTTTAACACCCTAATCGCAAATATTGATGCGAACACCGATTTACAAACATTATGGATATGGTGCTCCCTAGATAGGTTTTGCCCTTGCCCAAAAGAAAACTAATACAGCAATCACTATTACTATTACTACAGTTATTTATAGACTTATGACTAAACTTATTACTAATAAACTTAACGTTCTTATTCTTGTCTTTTATACTTCGGCCCATCTCACTACATTCCCCACTTCACCTCTCCTAGTTTTTTGTCTCGCCTGGATCTTCTATTTTCCTGTATTTGTTGTTCCATCTCCATTCTTTCCCATCCACTGTAAGTGGATTGTATCCTATTTTCATTGATTTTTCCTTACTTGCTTCCTCTTTTGCTCTATTACGAAGTTGCTTACGCTTTTCCATTTCCTCCCTTGTAAGATCCTCATTGATGTATATTCGGTCGAGTTTGCAATTCTTCAGCTTGTGCTTATTCCGCAAGATCTAATCCTTTTCGTTCACGTTATTTAGTTCTACCAAACATGCTTGACTTCCAATGTCTTAGCATTTTTAACCTTTATGTCCAACTCTAGATATTTTTCTATTATATTTTCTGTTCCTTTTTTTTAACGCACCTGGGTTCTCCGTATCCATGATCATTGTTTGGAGCATGCTTTTCTTTTTCATATATATTCATAATTCTTCTGTATTCTTTTATTTCATCTTTAATTTTTTTGTTTTCCTTTCCAATTATTTCGTTTTGTTCTCTTAGTTCCTTATTTTCTTTTGTTAGTCCATTTATTTCACTTTTGAAGTCCTCTTGCTCGGTTCTTATGCGCTGTAGTTCTTCCTTTATAAGTTTCTAGTCTGACTTCATTTCTGTCATTTTTAATATTTGGTCTAATTTATCATCATCTTTTCGCTGTGATTTAGTGGGAGCCCTTTCGGTTTTTTTTACTCATACCAAAAGCATTTTCAGGTTCTTCTTTTGCCTTCCGTTTTCTTTCGTCAGTCGAGTAACCATCGCTTGAACTCATCTTTAAGTTAATTTCTTTATACAATTTTATAAATTCAAAATATTCTAAGCCATCCCTGTCTTTTGTTTTTAATTTTCCTATTTGTTATTTTCTTATAACGGTATGTACCTAGACATTTTTCCCTTAAGCGCGTAAAAACAGACGAAGGCCGGTTGACCCGTCGGACCTAGGTTCCTTCCTCTCGATTCGTTTTGTTTCTATATTTTATTTTAGTTGGATATTTAACTCTTACTTACTCTGAAATTAGGTTTGTAAGATGCACCACGGTTTCTTTTTTTATAGGATACACTTTATCCAATTATTTATTTGGAGTTTCTCAGTTATTTAAGATCTATTGCGGAGACTAGCGTCTAGCCCCAGAACCGTTACAATTCCTCCCGCCAATCAGAGCATTTCGTAATTGATCATATGTTATTACAGCGCGCGAAGTACAAAATTCATTGCAAAGAAATATGTAGAATGCATACAAATGCACTCCAAATGCGATTGGCAAAAAGTATAAAATTTAGTATTTGAATTGTTAAATACTATATATGTGCTAAGAATGACATAAGATAATCCACCACTTGTAATAAGTGTGAATAAGTCCATTGATTTGAAAAATAAAGATGATAGTTGTGTTGTTTAGATGTCGGTCAGTAATAGTAAAAGTGGTTGATGAAAATAAATATTTATTAAAGTTAAAGCCAAGTGAAAGCTGGATGGAAGATGTGGAAGAAATTGGGAAACTTAAAGATGCAAATACATTTGATTTATGGAAATTTGAAGCTTACATTATTTTAAAGTCACAATTTATATATGTTGGGTGGATGGAACTGATAAATTACTTGTTACTGTCTGATCAATGAAGATACTAAAACTACATGGTTGAAGAAGGACGCAAAAGCACAAAGAATAATACTAGCAACTCTTTTGAAGAATCCAAATCTACACATCATCAGCAGGAAAACAGCGCAAGATATGTACGAAAAATTGATAAACATACATGGTGAAAGTCAACAAACACAAAAATTTGACGCAATGCAAAATTTTTTCAAATATGTGTATAACAAACAAGATGATATATCAACACATATTAGCAAGATACAGAATGTAGTTTTCATAATTAAAGCATCAGATGGAGCAGTTGATGATGTTATGGTGATATCGAAGATCCTATCGACGTTGCTGAGTGGATACACACATTTTCACACTGCCTGGGATTCTACAAGCTTGGTGGAAAAGACAGTAGAGAATTTAACATCAATGTGGTTAGGAAGTAGCTTGCTTTAATCTAACAGTGGAAGCTCGACAGAAAAAGTATCCTTCAAAACGAAAGAAATTAAGTGGAAAAACAAGTTGAAACTGATAAATTTATATTAAATGATGTGCTTTATGTACCTGAATTGTATAAAAACTTATTATCAGTCAGCTCAATAACAGACGAAGATGGTATTGTAGTTTTTAAAATAGAAAGCGATGAAATATTTAAAGATGGTGAGATATTACTAAGAGGATCGAAAAATGCAAATGGTATATATACAGTGAATTTAAAAGGAGGAAAATGGTCTGATATTTTTAGAAACTCAGAGATGCATATTTAGAAGTGGTGATAGCACAATCATTCTAGCTATATATATGGATGATGGAATTCTAGTTGGAAACGATAAAAAACAAATAGATATGTTACTTACAAGGCTGTAAAATAAGTTTCAAATGAAAATATATAAAAATTTAAACACTTTCATTGGAATTGAAATTAATAGATCAAATGATGGTTTAATATTGAAGCAAGAAAAATACATTATAAATGTTTTGAAAACATGTAAAATGAAATATTCAAAATAGGTAGAAACACCTATTGCCAACACAACTAACAAAATAGATAATAAACAGATATCTTTGAAGTTTCCATACAGGGAATTAGTGGAAAGTGTATCCTGTAAGACAACACCAGATTTAGTATTTGCGATAAACTTTGAAAGCCGTTTTGTGGAAGATCCAAAAGTACTGACCATCATTAATTTGAAAAGAACATTGTGATAGTAAGACTATGGAAGTAAGACTTGTGGAGTAAAGTACTTAGCGGAAATAAATTGTTTTCATGTATTGCGGTGGTCCAATAGCTGGTGTTCCAGATGTCAGCCGTTTTTGTTATCAACCACGGAAGCTGATTTGTTGCAGCAGCTTTAGTTAGAAAACTAATGTACTTAAAATGCTAGTGACTAAATTTTAAATATGGATGTGAAATTAAAATTAAATATAGACACTCAAAGTGCAATCAAACTAATCAAAAATGGAGTGTTCAATAAGTGCAGTAAACACATAGACGTTCGATGTAAGTTCCTGTCGGAAACGGGAATTTAAAGGATTGAGAAGTAGAATTATGTAATATTTAGATAATTAATATTGAATGTTAAGATTTGTATGATTATCATGTTACAAATCGTGGATTAAAGAAGTTAATTCACCACTTGTAATAACTGTAAATAAGCTACTGTCGATTTGGTTGTTAAAAAAAAATGGTAGTTGTATGTTATTGTTTAGATGTCGGGCAGTAATAGCAAAGTCGTTGATGAAAATAATATATATTTGAAGTTAAAACAGCAGTTTATTAAAAATATAAAACAATCAAAAGCCTTTTCTTTATCCTCTCTCTCAACATTTGTTATTATTGGTTAGTTGATCAGTTCAAGTTAAGTTAAAATCTAAAAATCTGCATTATTTTTTGCTCCTTTGAGAATAGCATGGAGATATAATTTTTGCTATTCCCGTTTGGAGTGTATTTTGTATACGTATATTTCTTTGCAGTGAATTTTGTACTTCGCGCGCTGTAATAACATGATCAATTACGAAATGCTCTGATTAGCGGGAGGAATTGTAACGGTTCTGGGGCTAGACGCTAGTAACATAACTCTACATCCTCTATCTAGACTTTAAAATACCAATTCTCTATTACCACCCTTGTCATACTGTGGCACAGATTATGATTTCTCTGCATGCGGCAATAACCAACCCGTTTTGCCGGTCTGAACAGCGAAGATGGCTTTTCTCATTTGGTTCTCATCCCACGTCTGCCTTGTAGATTTCCTAATATATGGATCCATATCTGAAATGAAGATGACATAATTTTAAATAAAATGTATAGATAACAGTGGGGGTGGCTGAGATGGCATAGTATGCCATCTCAGACAAGCAGCTCTTATGCCATCTCACTCACATATACGTGCAAATCGAAATACAACCTCAAAAGTTTAAAACTTAAAACTAACAGTAAGCCACCAAGAGTAGTTTCAACAGTATTTTCAAAAGGTACAAAATCAATTAAAACTTACCTTACATCAAGTACTGGGGTCCGATAACGAACACAAAAAGGTTTAGGAAACAAAATCTTCAAACGTGGTTTTTTTTAAAACATATATGTGGCAACTCGCTAGCGAACACAAACGAACTAAGAATGGCGTGGGTACAACGATATATACGTTATTAGGCGAATTCACACGCCTTATTGGGTTAAACAAATTTATAGAAACCGGTTTGAATACGGAAATAAGTTATTACAGCATATAAGTTTCGATAACACGGTGCAGAATTTTACCCTTAAGATTTTGAGCATCTTTGTTGAAACAGGATACAAATTTTCGGGAAGCAATAACCGTTAAAGGAAGGTTACTGATTACATTAAGATATATTGCAACCGGAGACTCTTACACAAGTTTGCAATATTTGTTTCGTGTATCCAAACAATCGATATCTATTATCGTTCCTGAAGTTTGCGATACAATTATTGAGGTGCTAAAGTAATATATAAAGGTAAGTCAAAGAAATGTTTTTACAGAAGGCATTTATTAAAGTTTAAAAAAAGAATTATCTGACCTAGATGAAGGTATATTTGAATATTGGTGTGCATACTCTGTATTGTATCTTCCGATATGAGCTTCAAAAATAATGTACGAAATGCATGCTTCACGTGGGCTAGCGTAATTGGATCATACTTCCTTAATTCTGTTGCAATGTATTCGCCAAAGCTACTACACGGATCATTCGCAGAACTTGCACATTGCTTTGGAAGCGCGAAAGCTTCACATACTCTATCATCTTTGACTTCCTCAGCATTTGGAGCAGGATGTTTTTTGGCACTGGCAGTTTCAGGAACATTTGCCACTTCTACTTAAGTATTTTCTGAATCTATAATAATAATAAAACCTGCCTACTTTTACAAGATTCATATCTGCTAATCATAAAATTGTCAGTTTATCTGATAAAAGAATTTGCATAAATTTACGGGATGTGGAGTTACAAGTTACAATAACATCACAAAAGTCTAAGGTAAAGTGGGGCAAGTGCGACCACTTTTTTGGATAGTGAAACTTTTGGCGCTATTTTAAGATAGACACAAATATTTCAAAAGCACCAGAATGGTATGTGTACGTCTTTGTTTACCTAGCTTCAATTCTGTAAAAACTTATATGGCACCAAATGAGATAATTTAATAAAAACTAAATATTTTTAAAACACCTATTGGTGATTGCACTTTCCCGACATGTGGGGCTTGAAATCGCCACATAAACGCTTAGTTTTTTAATTCGGGAAAGAGCAAAAGGTTGTGTTAAAAAGCAAAAAACAGTAAGTAAAACGTAAATTTGATAAAATTATTTGGATGTAACTTGAAACGATTTGTGACCGTTTCGGGCGTTCCCGTTTCGTGCGTTTCACAAAATTTTCCCCTTTTGGGCGTTCGCTCTATAGATGGAAGTGAATGTGCGTTTGAATTCCCGTTTCCTGCGTCAGTTTTATATTTTATAGGAAATATGAAAAAATAAAAACAAAGTTAAGGAGTTTTGCTGATTCCGTAGTTTAATTTCAAATTAAAACAAATTCCACATCAGTACATGTATTAAAAAATATAAAATAAAAGTACGTTCAACTATATACACTATATACAAAACTTCATTAAAATTAAAAAAAAAATTTAAAAACTCTATAATTTTACAATATGTTTTAGTTTGTCCAGTGTGTCACTAAGATTCTGTCTATTTTGAATTAGGTCGCTAACAACTATTTTTAACCGCCTATCTAATTCACAATATTTTCTTGCTCTTTTGGGGTACTTATGCACAAAAGTGTTGTTGGAAAACAGTATTATAATAATACATTTCTTCTTGAAGAACTTTCATCAATTCAAATATATTGGGATGTGCTTTTCCGATTCGTCTGTTAAGTCTGTTATGCCATCCTTCTACAGAGTTTGTAGTCCGATGACGTTCTCCATAGCAAGTCCATATTCGGTGGCGAGAATTATCAATCCATTGATCAACGAAATAATCGTTAAATTTAACAATGGCTTCTTGGGTAGGAGAATTTTCCATGATACAGAGCCAACCATCTGTAACTTTATCTTCTGGCAGATGAGCTAATGCAGCACACTTTCTTATGTGGTTTCTTACTTCCTCGTTGTCCTTGTATAAGTTTGTTAGACCTAAATCTTGTACTTTGCGCCAAAGAGTTTGGTTAAAATGAAAGTTACATCCTTTGATAACTGTAACCGGAAAAACTTCTTCTAGAGCATTAATTGCGGCAACTTCAAAATCAAGAATACATTTTTTCGGTAAAAAATTCTTGACTTTATTTTTTAACAAGAAAAAGAGTCGTTTATAGGTCGCCTCTTTTTGTCGGGTAACAGGGCATATACAGCAGGAATGATGTGTGTTCTTTCTTCCGTACTACCAATATCCACGTGAATTGTGTATAATTGGCAAAACACAGAAACTGCAGCTTTTAAAAGTCCATCGAACAGGAAGCAAGAACCTGCTGCCAATAAGTTACCTCCGTCCATTGCAAATACAAGAATCCTGTCTTCCTTACCATCGTCAATTATGGTATACTCTTTCATAAACTCGGGAACCTCTATATCTTCTCGTTTTTTTGGAAGAGAGTTAATGCTTAGCAATTTGTGTCGCTCATTATACAATGCATGTTTCACTGATGTAAACTGTGGAATATTTGTAACGAAATCCAAACCTCTGTCCTTAGCAACCATCATCTCTTGTCGATATATTTGCGATACTGGTGTCACTTCTTCTCTGCTCTCTTTTTGGCTTTATATAAACACTTATCAACTTCATTTTTTTGCAATATCTGGAACACAGATATGACTTTTCTCACTTATAACTTTTGAATTTTACTTCATCAGTAACAATCGCTCCTGGCAGTTCCTGTTTATGCAAATCCATCGAAGAGTTAAGTTCTTGTTTTTTGCTTTCAAGTTGAACTTGTGTCCAGAATACAGGATGACTGGTTTTCCACGTTTTGATTCTATCACTTCCATCACAAAAATCCACGAAAGCTTTGAAGAACCTAATTGTACTTACTAAGAATTCGGCAGAACTAATTTATTTTAGAAGTAATGCAATATTTATATATTATTCAGACGTAGTCCGATTGGTTGAAAGAAATCCGCAACTAAATTAGTTCTTAATCCCTTAACGACTTCAACAATTATGGTTATAAATTCAATTCGATTTATAATCCCTGTGTAAACATATCGTACTTAAAATAAGTAAACACACCGTAATAAAACAATTATCGAAACCTTTAGGCGGTAATCCAAAATTAGAATTTTTAATCCCTTAACGACTTTACGCACGAAATGGGATTAAAGAAAAAGATATCTAATTTGGACGCCCGAAACGGGACTATTTCAGGTAAAATTTTTCGACGCCCGAAAGGGGAACGCTCGAAACGGGAAGACACCCTTGAAACAGGGGTGAATTTATTATAAAAAATACATACAAATATAAATACCCATCAAAGTGTTTCATTGAACAAATAAATACTACTTAACATTGGTAATAATAATAGGAAAGTAAAAACGACCTCTTTTGTTGTCAGAAACAGATTGATGTTTTTGAATAATTGAAGTATCCTCGACATCTGGATAATAGAAAAAGCGTTTCAATGCTTTGTCTTGTTTTTCTCTTAAAAATGTAGTTATATCTTGAACCACTGGACTGATCAGAAGTGACTTTCCCAACATATTTTTTTACAAACTTCCCTTCCCTGAATTCAGCAATGATCTAGTCTCCCACTTTTATGGCTTTGTCCTTAAAGTCGTTATCTTGATACATTGACTGGACAAGTCTATCATCTTCATCTTTATCTACTGATGGTATTTGACACGTGTCTCTTTCGCTTTCTCCATCTGAAAAATCTTCCATATCCATATCGTCCTCTGCATCTATATATGATGGTTCACTGTCAGATTCGGTGTCAGTGTCAGTTTTAGATCTTTTATTTCCTGCAGTTTTTGACTTTCGCTTTTTCATTAAAGGCGCATTTATATCTGCTCTTTTCTTAACTTCTCTAGCAGTTATTACTTCAGCCCCACCTGCAACTTTTTTTCTTGGCTGTTCTGTGGAGAAGTTTGTGTTTTGCTTTATTCTTCAACATCGTAGTCGACGCCATTATGAGAAAAACATTCGAGGACAGACGTGGAATACAGTTCGACATCGATCACTCAGTGACCGACCTCATGTTCGCCGACGATAGAGCCTTTTTCACAGACAACGACGCCGACGCAACGGACACTCTTTATCATATTGCTCGCATCGCTCAATGGTACGGCTTGAAAATCAACGTGGACAAGACCAAGGTGCTGACAACAGATGCATCGCAGGCCACCGTTCACCTCGACGGTGTACAGATCGAACAAGTGCAGAAGTTCAAATACCTTGGATCACTGGTTCAGGAGAAGAAGGTGGCTTCTACAGCAGAGATCCACAGCAGGATTGGACAGGCAGCCGCGGCGTTTGCCTCTCTCAAATGGTGCATGTGGAAGAAGATTAACATCTCCATGAAGACCAAAATTCGCCTCTTTCGGACGCTGATTTTGCCAATTCTCCTCTATGGATCAGAAACATGGACTCTGCTTAAACTGGATTTGGACAAACTCGAGGTATTCCAAATGCGATGTCTGCGACAGATCCTGGGAATTTCATTGCGCGATCGCATTACCAACGAAACCATTCGGACAATCTTGTCAACAACAACCCAGCCATCGGTGAAGTGATCCTGCAACGATGATTGAGGTGTTTGGCCACGTCTGCAGAATGGGTGCAAACCGAATACCACAAAGACTTCTCTGGAAACAGCGACCCGTCCAGTGGAAAGTTCAACGCACCGCGCCAAAGAAAACGTGGACAAAACAAGTGGAAGACGACTTGAAGAACCGGCGTCTCGACCTCAATCAAGCTAGGACCACCGCCATGGACCGGAAAGCGTGGAGAGCGATCATAGAACAAGTCCGAAATCCTGCGGCACCTACAGCAGCGTACTGGTTGCGTGGGCAACCTCCGCCAGTCGCCAGCTAAGGATCATAGATAGATAGATGGATAGTCTGCAAAAGGATATCTTCAAAATAGTAGCTGCAAGAAGGTTCATTATCAGGCTGATTATCTGTAGAACCAGAAGATGCTGTTTGCAAAGCTTGGTCATCTAACGATTTATTTTGTTCTTCTGGTCCATCTGGCCTTTGGTTGTGTGTTCTGTTATTCGGTTCGACATCATCTTTTTCGGCAGCGTTCTATAACATAAACAAGTAAAATATAATAATAAAGCTTAGATTAAACTAATCATTTCATTTTCTCTTAAATTTAGTCACTAGAGATATATATGATTTATAGATACCATCGACCGAAAAAGAGTGGCGGTTAGCTGTTTCTCAAAAATTTGAGGATAAGTGAAATTTTCCACATGTTATAGGCGCTATGGATGGAAAGCACATTATGTTGGTTACAGCCATCTTACCCATACTATCACCACCGCTGTATTGCCAACCCCTTAATCCTAACTTCCTGACATTAACTCTGCTAATTCAGCTGCTGTGTTAAATTTAATTTAGCTTCTCTAAGTAATCTATCTCGAACTTTTACATCTAAAATTCCACAAACTATGCGAGTGTCTTATCAATGTGTCTCGCCGTTCACCAAAGTTACAATTTTGGCTAAGTTTCTTCAGATCCGTTATAAACATATCAACCGATTCACCCTCTTTTTGTTTCCTTGTATGAAATTGGTGTCTATTGATTGTTTCATTTTCTTTTGGCTTGAAATGGTTTTCTAAGTAATCTAACAGTTTCTTCCAATCTTTCTTTGCAACCTCTGGAACTTTTAAAGTATTATAAATGTCTTGTAGTTCAGGTACTATAGGATGCAACAATATATTTCTCTTAGCCAACATTTTGGAACTGGCATCCACTCCTGATGCTTCCATAAAGATTATAAACTGTTGTTTCCACATCTAAAATTGCCTACTACATCTCCTTCAAGAGACATTTCCCTCGAAGGCGTTAAGTTCTCCATTTTTTTCCTTTTTTTGCACGGGTTCTATACACACGAGTTTTTTTCCCGCCAAACTAGGTTAGTAGAATTTGCTATTTGCTTGAGCACTAACTTTATTTTTATTTATTAACTTTTTTATTTATTGCCGCAGCGCCATGTCACGTTGTAGAGATGTATAATGTATATTAAAAGAGCAAGTATGTAGTTGTGTAGATTTGTTCTCAACTTGTTAACACACACACGTTACAAGCATCTTACCCATACTATCACTACTGCTGTATTGCCAACCCCTTAATCCTAACTCCCTGGCAATTGTTCTATTTACGAATTCAGTGCCATTGTCCATAGTTATGGGTTTCGATATCCCGTAATGTGCGAAAAAAATTATAAGTTCATTTAAAATTTCAACAGCTGTTTTGCCTTTAATGTGATACGCTTGCCCTACTTTTGTAAACGCATCGATTATAGTGAGGAAATTAGTGTTATGCACAGAAAAGGTATCTATGTAGATTTTCTCAAATGGTTTTTCATAATTTTCCGTTGGATTTAAGGGCATTTTTGGGGGATTTCATATTTGGCTCTTTTACATATTCATAGATAAGGTAGGTTGGTATAGATGGGTCGCTATTAAGAAATTCGTGTAACTATGCTGCTCGCGCCATCTAGCGATACGTATCCCCGCTTAGCGGACATTTAGCGCGGCTACTTAAAAATTATTTAAATTTACCTCAGAGTATTAAAGGAAGACTATATTACCATTTTTTGCGCAATTTTCAACATATGAAAATTCATATGTTGAAAGTTGCGCAAAAGTGGTAACACAGCCTTCCTTTAATACATTTTATTGTTATAATACGAATAAAAAAACCACACATTCTATAATTACACATATATTTTCATTGAAACATATTTATAGAAAGTATCTTAACGTAGATTTATGTAAAATTATAAAGTAAAGTATATTCTCTTGCATAACTACATATGATTCGACGTACTACATACAGAACAGAAAAAATAATTTACCTGTTGTCTGTGGCAATCTTGGTAGGAATAGTGATGGAATAGCTGTTTTCCATAAAAACATGTTAGACGATATGTCTTCTTGAGTAAAATGACTATGGCAGATACGATGATTTCGATAAATTATGTGCTGATCCACACTTCGCAATTTCTCATTTCCAGAAAGGCTCAATCCAATTATTGAAGCGTTCCGTATCGTTTTCTGGATTAGGAAACCGACGTCTAGAGGATGTTCGGTCAGTGCAACTCATTACTGCAGAGGAACGGCCACTCATGTCTAAAGCAACAATTATGCAGTAAATCACTTTTATCACAACAATTTTCACTTTTTAATTTACTTGGTGCAGAAAGAAGGCTTCGTAAAAAAAACTTTTACTACGGAATGCACAGGTGTTCTATGCAAAACTGAAAGAAATCATAGAAAACGAAAAAAAAAACTTCTGTGAAACGAATAATTATTTGTTCAAGAAAACACAAGTCGCAAAAATTTTTGATTTGATAACGCTCGAATCGATAACACTCAATAAGCTGTCAGAACCAAAATGATACAAAAACAACAATGGTAACACATGATTTATTCCAGGCGCCGCCTGGTGGATTGTACCCCACAACAAATAGTGACGTCACGCTGATATAAACAAATCGTATTTAGTGCGCTATATATAATATTTTCTATTTGGTTGCAATTATTCTTTCATGAAGTTTTGGAACGCTTTGGAATTATTCGTTTGTGTAACCTGAATATATAC
Source organism: Protaetia brevitarsis (assembly GCA_004143645.1). Classification (NCBI taxonomy): domain Eukaryota; kingdom Metazoa; phylum Arthropoda; class Insecta; order Coleoptera; family Scarabaeidae; genus Protaetia; species Protaetia brevitarsis. The sequence continues at coordinate 193,230 of RXPK01000162.1, read as the reverse complement.
TGTTTTACCATCTTTAATAGTGAATCTTATTGGTTGTGGATCTACATGTACAGTTTTTACATGTATTTGATATGATTTGTTGTTAATAGTCTCCTCTTGCATAGGGATACTGGCTGGCGGTTTTTCTTCGATATTCGAATGAATCGTGTCTAATAGATCGTTTTCGATTTCCATCTCTTCTAAGATTCGTTCTACTTCGTCGGATGGTAGCCTGTCTTCTAATACTCTGTCTAATTCTTCTTCATCTACGTTAACTACCATCGATTGTGTATCTAAGGGATAAAGTTCAATTCTAGATAGAGCGTCCGCATTTGTGTTATATTTTCCTTTTTTATAAATGATATCATAATCGAATTCTTCAAGATGAAAGTCTTGTTCGGTGTCAGCTGAATTTACAATTGCTGTATAAGATTCGGCGTTTTCAACGTCAACTATGGATGCAGGTATTTCTAAATTTGATTTAAGTTTTGTATAGGGTAGGTATTTTTCTTCTGACATGGCATTAACGGGTATTTTTATAATTTTTTCTATTCTAGCGGGTATAACAAATTTTTGTACTGGCTTTTATGGTGAAATATTTCTATTTTTTATTTCACTGTCTATATGAATAGTAATTTGCGTATTCCTGGTAATTAAGCGTTTATTTTCTAAATCCACTTTTGCGTCAGTTTTTTCAATAGATCTAAATCTATTAATCCATCATAATTTGGATTCAAATCGAAAATATGAAATTTATGAGAAATATTATCTTTAAAAATTTGTGAAATTGGTTTGAAAATGCTGAAGTTATGTTGTCTGACGTCGTGAGCTTTTTGAATTACAAAATTATCCTCTCTAACTAGGTGCGGGTAATATGATTGTGATTTTGTCGAACCGGTATCAATCAGAAATTTCGAATTAGTTTCAGGTACAATAATATATGGGAGTTCAGATACTGTAGTCACATTTATTTCTATTATTTCTTCTTGTTGATCTCCGAGGCTGGTTGGCGAAAATTTCCGCCTGCTTCATTGTCTTCTATTACCATTTCTAAATCCTGAATTTGATGACCAATCCATGGATGTCGGTTCAGGTAGATTTGGTTTTGGTAAATTTTGTCTGAATGGGAATTGGGTATTTCGTGTCATTTGTGAGGGTGGCTTAAAATTGGAGAATGCTGGTTCCTGCGGTCTAGGTTCGAAATTTGTTTGAACAGGAGGTTGTTTAAAGGGTTCAAATGGACGTGTGGGTTGTTAACGTTTAGGTATATAAACAGGAATGTTAGAATTTGGGTGCCGAATTGGTGGGTGCACTTTTTGGGAGTTTGGTTTTGGTGGCTACATCTTCTGCCGTTGGTAATGTAAATTCTTTTGCTCTTGAGCGTAATTTAATGCGTCTTCTAGGGTCTTGGGATTTCGACATTGCATAATTAATCTGGTGGGTTCCCTTAATCCGTTTATAAAGGTTTTGTGACACTTTTATCGCAAAATAAATCGGCCTCCATGCCACCGCAATCCGAACTACCTCGTGTAACTCTCGACTTACCGTGCCCTCGCTTGTGGGGACTCTGCCAGTTCCAGTGGTTCCTATAGTTTAAACTCCTACGAGGTCGTCGGAATAAAACTAAGAATTGCGGATCTTACAAGGGAGAAGTTGTGAACGCTAACAGAAGACACGATTTCAGATAGAAAAAAAAAACGTAAATTAGGGTTAATAATATATGAAAAAAAAAAATAACTCCGTTGTGGAGTTTACAAATACAAAGAAGTAATCTAGTAATAATACAATATTGCAAAATAGGATTGTTCCAGCACTAGAATATTTAAATGAAAATGTGTGATAAAGCCCAGATCTAAATGAAGCATATGTATCTGTAAAAACAATACTCAATATGAAATGGAAAATAAGTAATAACACAAAATAAAAATATCTAATATATATTGTGATATGTTAATACGTAATAGTGCCCGGCACTAATAATATCTNCATTAGAACATCGTCCAAACACCAAAATGGTACATGTTGATGCACTCAGTCGTGTTCACCTTATGGTAATTGAAGGTAACACTTTCGAACAAATACTTGGAATAAAGCAAACAAGTGATAGCAGGATTCAAAACATAAAAGAACAACTAACTAAGAAACAGTTGCCGCTATATGAACTTCGAAACGGATTAGTATACAGAAAGGAAAATGAGAAAATACTATTTTATGTTCCAGAAGAAATGATAGAAAGTGTGATCAGGACTAGCCACGAAGAAATAGGTCATTTAGGCACAGAGAAGGTGATGAACTATATTAAGCAAATTTATTGGTTTCCAAATATGAAAGAGCGAATTAAGACCTATATAGATAACTGCTTGAAATGTATTGTTTATTCACCGAAGTACGGTACAAAAGAAGGTTTTCTACATAATATTGATAAAGGTAATACTCCATTCGACACAATACACATAGATCATTTGGGACCACTCGAGAAATCAAAACAGTACCATCGACATATTTTGGTAGTTATTGATGCTTTTAGCAAATTTGTCAAGTTATTCCCCTGTAAATCTACCACAAGTCAAGAAACTGTTAAACATTTAGGACAATACTTTACCATGTATAGTAGACCACGACGAATAATCTCTGATAGGGGTACATGCTTCACTTCTGCTGAATTTAGAAAATTTACTGAAGGGTTCGACATCCAACATGTTCTGATAGCAACAGGCATTCCTAGATCGAATGGTCAGGTTGAAGTTATAAATAGAATCTTGACACCAATGCTAGCAAAATTATGCAATACCACTAACACCTGGGATAAGCATTTAGAAGAAGCGGAGTTTGCTTTAAACAACACAACAAATTCTTCAACTAAAGAGGTGCCGACCAAGCTTTTATTTGGTGTTACCCAAAGAGGACAGGTCAGTGATAGATTAAGAGATGTTTTATTGGAATCACAGGAAGAAGAAAGGAATCTGGAAGTACTTAGGAGCAGAGCTGTTGACAATATGAAGAAAGTCCAAGAATATAGTAAGATCTATTATGATAAGAAACATAAGCAAGCAAATACATATAGCATAGGAGACTATGTTGTAATACCAAATGTAGATACAACGATCGGTGTAAACAAAAAGCTCATTCCTAAATTTAAGGGACCATTTGTTATAACCGCAGTATTATCTAATGACAGATATGTGGTCGAAGACCCACCGGATTTCCAAAATTCTCAACGACCGTTTAAGACGACTGTAGATGCTCATAGTCTTAAGTTGTGGTCTAAACCCGCATAACTTACCTGTTTCCCTACAATCCGATTTAGTTTTATTATTATTATGTTATTATAAGCCTGTTGATAAATAATTAACCTGTATTTGTTTTGGAACTGTCTATTCATACATAGTTTTATGCATTTATGTAAAAATCTGTGAATAGTTATGCTGTAAGTCTTTGTTATACTTTAAGAGGATAAGTTTGACTACTTGGTATTTAGAACGCTGATTATAGTTAGATTCCAAGATCGAGGTCGATCTTAAAGTCAGATTGGCCGAACTGTTAGCAATAAGAAATTTAATTTAAATTACGCGCCAAGTACGAGGTTGGTCACCCTGGTGGGAGAGTGAGTGATCTGTGTGTTATGGTGTGGTTAGACGTTAGACGTGTGATGTTATGTTTTATGTCAAGGCGTGTAGAAAAGCTATGTGTTTTACGTTGGAATATATTATATAAAAACGAAAGAGAAGCTCCCATTTATTTAAACCCACCTAACATAATACTAATAATTTCAGTTCGAAAATGTAATTAGCTAACCACCATGTCTCCGTGACGAACGCGGGTCGCACACCTGGACTCAATTAACTTCAGTGGAAATGTTCACAATTATACAAAAAAGATATTTCTCAAAATACGGACATACTTACGCCTGTAGTAATAGTACATTAGTAGTTGGCGACACTGTGTGTAAAATGACCTGAAAGTGTCGCGACAAAAAATTCTTACGAAAATTATCACCAAAATTTTCGAGATAATTTTTGTTATGATTTCTATAAAAATTGTCGTACGTGTAAAACGGCCCTTAGAATAGAAATATGTAGTAACTAAAGTGACTATTGCTAGTATTAAATAAAGTATGTTTAAATAAAAACAAAGAGTATTAAATAAAACATGGCGCAGTCATAAAAGGCAACTGAAAGATTATAAAGTGTGGAAATTGGAAAAAAAGGAAATGGTATAAGGTATAAAGGTTATAAATAACGGTAAAATGGAAGCGTATAATAAGCCGAAAGAATTAAAATTACCTGGAAACTTAAAAGAAAATTTTAAAAACTTCAAACAAGAAATACGAATATTCTTTAATGCAACAGAAACAACAGCAAAGCCGAATAAAGTGCAAGTTGCAAGATTATTAAATTTAATTGGAGCAGAAGCAATAAAGGTGTATAACACACTGGAGATTAGCAAGGAAAATACAGCGACAATAGAAGAAATATTAGCAGAGTTCGAGAAGTACTGTAAATTTAGCCATGGAACACTTCAAATTTTTCAAGCGAACACAGCAAGAAGACGAAACCTCTGATGAATATCTGACAAGCCTTAAAGGATTAATAAGATCATGTGAATTTGGTGCGGTAGAAGAGAGTATACTAAGAACCCAGGTAATTTTAAGAATACATAACAAGGACCTTCAAGAAAAACTACTGAGAGAAGATATGGAAATAGGGAAAATAATCAAATACTTCCAAACAGTGGAGATGGCTGAGAGAGCAAGGAAGGAATTGGAACATATACAAGAAACTTCAAAGGTAAACCAAGTAACAGACAAATATAAAAAACCGAATGTTAAAAACAAAACATGTAGCAAATGTAATAGCACGCATAAATATAAGAATTGTCCAGCGTATGGTAAAACTTGCTACCATTGTGACAAACAAAATGATTTTTCTAAATGTTGTATTTTTAAAGCTAAAACTGATAATAATGTAAGCAAAAATGTAAAACCTAAAGTTAGACAAACTCATCACGTTATAGATGAAAGTGATAGTGATTTTGAAATAAACACAATTAGGGAAGTATCACACATTAACTGTGGAAGCAGAGACTGGTATAAAGATGTACAAATTAATAATTTAGTTATTAGATTTAAGTTAGATAGTGGGTCTCACTCAAATATATTAAATTTAAATTTTTGTAAGCAATTAGTTCCTAAACCCAAATTAATGGCCACAAGTATAAACTTACAAGCATACGGAGGTTATAAATAAATCCTGTAGGTAAATGTCAATTATGTACAATTAATAATGTAAGTTTAAGATCGGATTTTATTGTTGTGAAAGATACCCTGTGTCAGCCCATATTAGGACTAAAAGCATGTACAGATTTTAAGTTATTTGAAAATTTCATAAATAAAAACAGTGAAGTGTTTACGGAATTAGGATGTTTTCCAGATACTTATAAAATTACTATGAAACCGAATGCGCAGCCGGAAGTGAATTCAAGTAGAAGGGTACCTTTAACATTAAAAGATAAAGTTAAAAAGACATTAGACAAGATGGTAGAAAATAAAATTATAAAGCCAGTAGATGATAACTTGCCTGAGTGGGTGAGCAATACTGTCATTGTAGAGAAACCAGATAAATCGTTACGAATATGTCTAGATCCACAAATACTGAACCAAAATATAGTTAGAAATTACTATAGTATACCTACTTTAGATGAAATCAAAGCAAAATTAGCTAACAAGAAATTTTATTAATTTATAATATTATTAGATATCAAAGATGGATTTTACCATGTCAAACTGGATGAGCAATCAAATAAGTTGTGTACCTTCAATAACCCTTTTGGAATGTATTCATTTTTGTGACTTCCCTTTGGAATAAGTTCAGCCCCTGAGCTTTTTCAAAAACTAAATACTAAATACTTCAGTGATATTGAAGGAATAGTCATATATTTCGATGACTTACTGATTTGTCATAAAACAAAAAGACACGACAAAATCGAAAAAGTAATTCAAAGAGCAAAACAGTATAACATAAAATTCAATAAAAATAAATTGCAATATTGTTGTAATTCAGTAAAGTACTTAGGTCTGATAATTAATGAAAATGAAGTCACAATAGATGAGGAACGGATTAAATGTATACAGAATTTGAAAAACCCCAATAACAAAAAGGAATTGATGCAAATAATGGGCATGGCTAATCTCAGAGATTTTTTACCAAATTTATCTGAAATTACAAGTCCTTTAAGAAATTTATTAAAAGCAACTAGTCAGTGGTGTTGGAATGCTATACACACCCAAGCCATGGAAAAAAATAAAGAAATTAATAAGTGAAGCGGTCATCTTAGCTAATTTTGATCAAAACAAGGAAATGGTTATTCAGTATGATAGTAGCAAAGGTGCACTAGGATGTTGTTTATTATAAAAATAAGCAACCTGAAACAGAAACAAACAGAAAAATCATAGTCAACACAGGTCATCAACCACTTGTTACAATAATGAGAAAAAACATGGCGGATATCAAAAACAATCGATTAAAAAGATTAGGACTAAAAATAATGATCTATAATTTAGAAGTACAATATTTACCTGGTAAATACATGTACATTGCCGATTTACTATCCAGAAATTTTCTAGAAAATAGAATTAATGATGACCCGTTAATGAAAGATGTTATTCATACTGTATCTACTTCATATGTAAAGCTGGGTGATGAAATATTAAAAGAAATTAAAATGGAAACATCAATCGATGCAATTCTTAAAGAAGTGATTGAATATTGTCAACAAAACTGACCAAAAAGGCGTATCACTACGGGTGAATTAGCACATTATTACAAAATGAGAAACGAGATCTATTTAGACAATGGACTAGTATATTATAATAATAGATTAGTAGTACCAAGAAAGTTAAGAAATTTATATCTAAAAGTTTTACATAAAACGCATCTAGGAATAAATAAAACTAAAGAAAAAGCAAGAAATTTGTTATATTGGCCTGGTATAATGTCTAACATGAAAAACATGATAACCAAATGCCACGTGTGTAATAGGTTTAGCAATTTTAACAGAAAACACTCATTGAAGCAACATGAAATACCCAAATATCCGTTTCAAAGGGTAGGAATTGACATTGCGGAATATGGCTCAAAGAACTACTTAATACTGGAAGATTATTATTCTCGCTGGTTGGAAGTAGAAAAAATTCCAGGTAAGACAAGTACATCAGTAATACAAGTTTTACAAAACATTTTTAGCAAATTTGGTATCCCTCAAACCATAGTCTCGGATAATATGCCTTTTGATAGTAACGAATATAAACGTTTTGCCAAAGATTGGAATTTTAAAATTATCACTAGTAATCCGCACTATAGCCAAAGCAATGGCTTGGCAGAAAAAAAGGTAGGGATAGCTAAGAAAATGCTTAAAAAATGTGCATACACCAACTCAAATCTACTCAATTACCGAAGCGGTCCTCTTGCCGGATTAGGGGTTTCCCCAGGACAATTGTTGATGAGCAGACAACTTCATACCAAAATACCAATTAAAGATGAACTATTGAAACCTACAGTAATTGATTGTCAAGAGAAAATAATGAAAAAGAGGGATATACAAGAAAAATACTATAAGACAGCAAAGAATAAGGAAACTGTGTTTGTTAAAGATGAAATAATACTAACATGGGATTTAAAATATGGAAAGAAGCTATTGTCATCAAGAAATTTGACCTACCTAGATCGTATCTACTTAAAACTGGAAATGGACAAATAATCAGAAGAAATATTGAGTACATTTACAAAATTTAAGGGCGAGTCCAATTTTAAGAAATATGATGATCTTCAAACCATGCAATCAACATCTAAAGAGATTATACCCAATAGAAGAGAACAACCAAACAAGTCAATCGCCGAATACTGACATACATAGAAACGCAACACAATGTACTAAGGACGGCCGTGAAATCAAAAAGCCCGTAAAACTTGATTTATAAAAATAAAACGATTTTTACTTTTTTTGTAAAAAAGGAAGCGTGTAGTAATAGTACATTAGTAGTTGGGGACACGGTAGAGCACTCCCGCTAAGAGTTAGTTAGGTTAGCGTCATTACTAGTTAGTTGTTAGATGGTTGTTAGAATAGAAATATGTAGTAACTGAAGTTACTATTACTAGTATTAAATAAAGTATGTTTAAATAAAAACAAAGAATATTTAAAAAAAAACAACACCCATATACATTTACCATACACCACGCAGTATTCAAATTTTCATATCAAATTGTAGGAAAATTAGTCTCATTACTTCATAATCGAAATCCGTAAACCCGAAAATTGTTTCAAAATATCAAATTACTGCAATGAATCGCACGTCGGCCAAGCGGGGGTTGCAACATGGGCGCGACCCGACCGGCTCGAATCGTTCGATATAAATAAAAAATGTCTACTCTATACTCTATCCTTACGAATTAAATATTTCAGCGATGATCATGCATTACAAATTGGGCGAAATGTACCTCGATAAACAATTAGATATACATATATAAATACACGAAAATACCAATCCCAACACTCCGAGTTTGCGTTATAAAACGTACGTACGTCTTTTCATGCTAATAAATCAGTTTTTGTACCTTTGAATCTTTAAAATAAAGTCAAAACCACTTACCTTATTTTATATCACAACTAGAATTAAACGATAAAATAAACGATGAAGATAACACCACGCGGTAATGGCCGTCAACGACACCTATCTTGAAACGTAAAATATGAGCAAGCCAACTCCCTACACAAATAACGCCGGAAAACTATGTTGCGCATGCGGCATCCGCCCAGCGGTTACCGGAACTATCAATTTAAATTGGGCGGGAATTTTCAATAAATAATTCTTCTGTACAAATAATAATGTTTAAAAATTAAAGCCTACTTTTAATGCGTTAATTACAATTAGTTAATACTTTATTAGTACGGGCAATAGAGCGTTTATTCGATTCACCTAATAAAATTTAAATTTGAAACTCTTAATCTAAATTTCATTAGATACTAATCTATTGATTTCTATACACCTAAATAACTAACATATTTAACAGGCAAACTATGATGTAATTATTATATGAAAAGATATTTATATATAATTTAGTAATTATTTGTTACAATTAAGTCAAGGCCTTCAAGTTAAACAACAGACAAAGATAAAATATGTAAAAATAGTGGTGGAATCGTGGATGACTTTTAGTTTTCACAAATGTCAAATCAGTCAAATGCCTATGTTTTTATAAAAATTCACAACAAAAAATCGATACTTTTTTCTAGTGTTAATATCATTTTTAAAAGATATTAAAAGTAGTGAAAATGAATTACACAGATTTAGTAAAGAACACAAGAAGAGCATTTAATTCAGGTAAAACAAAATCAATTGAATTCAGATTGAAGCAGTTGAATGGATTACTTAAATTATATCAAGAAAATACTGAAGTTCTAATACATGCCTTGGAAGCAGATTTGCGTAAAAGTAAACAGGAAGCTGTAGTTGGTGAAATAAATGTACTGAAAAATGACGTAAACAATCTAATATATAATTTACAAGATTATATGACACCCGAAAGACCTTCGAAAGATATAGCAAATATGTTTGATGATGTGTATATTATAAAAGAACCATACGGTGTCGTTTTAGTTTTGGGTACTTGGAATTATCCATTGCAATTATTGGGTGCTCCTGTAGCAGGTGCTATAGCAGCAGGAAATTGTGTGATAATAAAACCATCTGAGGTGGCTGCTGAAACTGCAAAAACTTTCGAAAAGCTGTTGCCGAAATACTTGGATAATGAATGCTATAATGTTATATGTGGAGGGGTGGCTGAGACGACAGAACTTCTGAAAGAACGATTTGATTATATTTTTTACACTGGTTCTACAACAGTTGGAAGAATTGTACACTTAGCTGCAAATAAATATCTAACACCAGTTACTTTGGAATTGGGTGGTAAAAGTCCAGTATACCTTGATGATACAGTCAATTTTGATGTAGCTGTTAAGAGAATATTATGGGGTAAATGTGTAAATGCAGGACAGACTTGCATAGCTCCAGATTACGTCTTGTGTACAAAAGATGTTCAAGAAAAATTTGTAACTATGTCTGCGAAGATTTTGAAAGAATTCTATAATGAAGATGTTAAAAGATCACCGGATTACTGCCGAATCATCAATAATCGTCAATTCAATAGGTTGCAGAATTTATTGAGAGAGAGTAAAGTTGCTGTTGGCGGTGCAACAGATGATAATGAACTCTACATCGAACCTTCAATTCTGATTGATGTCAAACCAACTGATTCTATAATGCAAGGATGAATCTTCGGTCCATTATTACCCATACTAAATGTATCTAATCATGAAGAAGCGATTGATTTTATAAATTCCAGAGAAAAACCGTTAGCACTTTATGTTTTTTCTAATAAAAAGAATGTCATCAATGAATTTTTAAATAATGTTTCTTGTGGTGGTGTTGTAATTAATGATACCTTAATGCATTTTTTAACTGATTGTCTTCCATTTGGTGGGGTGGGTAACAGTGGTATGGGAAAATATCATGGCAAATATTCTTTCGACACATTTTCACATGAGAAAAGTTGCTTACAGAAGAATTACAACTTCATTGCAGAAAGTATTGCATCTGCAAGGTATCCACCATATTCAGATTTCAAAACAAAATTTTTGACAGAATTACTGAAAAAACGGAAATCTATTAATTTTCTTAGAATTATTACAATAACAGTTGTTGCACTAATTTCTCTAGGAATAGCACATATTTTCGACAAAGACGCATTTATCAAAATTCAAAATTATTTATTCCATAAATAATATGGTATATACAAGGGCAATAATAATCATTACACATGCTTTATTTTGATATATCGTTAGACCTTATATTGCATGTTTTCAATTTCTTACTTTTATAATTATTTTTTTTCGTTTTTAAAAGCGCAAGTTCCAAAAATAAACATTATTTTTAAGTGGCCATAGCAGTACATGCATTTCTAAATTAAACGTATTTTTGTTGAATGGAATGAGGTTTGCTGGTGAATTTCATTTTGGTAAACAAAAGACTTCTATGTTGAGCAAAGTTTTTTATTTTAAATCACCTAATTATCCTACAGCATTTCGCTTGACCTAACAATGAAATTACAATAAAAATCAAATTTGAAATTTAAAAATTTAAGAATTTTTTTACCTGTTATTTTATAATATATATAAAATTATTCATTAAGATATTCAACACTAACGTTCTTTTGAGTTAAACTACGAGAAATAATTTACAATTAATTTAAATATTAAAGTATTTGAAAAGTCTTTAACAGTTAAGAAGGTAAAATATGATGAATTTAAAAGTGGTAGAAACAAATACTTTCATTTGTTTTATATAGACAATTTTTTAATAAAATCCTTTATATGTAATGACAATGTAATAAAACAAAATTGAAAAACCAATACAATTAATTGTAAATAACTTCAAAATCAAGCAAAATAGGGATATGTCCCCAAAAAAAACAAAGAGAAGCGAATAACTATAATATAGTATTGTGATAAAATAATGATATTTTAAGAATTATTAAATTATTTGTATCGGTTTGAAAATTACAAATGTTAGTATTTTTAAGGTATATGACTTCAGATAATAACCGTTATGAATATCTTCTTCAATAAGTTGTGAGTTTTGGCTGTTGTACGCAGTATCACAACCTTTGCAATTTACTGTATATACAGTATTTCATCTTTTTAAAGTATCTTGTTTATCTTTAAGGATATCAAACAATTTCAATTTTTCCAAGGTGTCATCATTACAGCATGCCATAGAAATATTCTGGAAGCCAAGAGTATTTCTAAGTTTCATTTGACAATAGTATATAAAATAAATAAATTTGCCTAACATCCTCACCTTTTGTTACTAACACTATTTGTCTAAGAATGAATTTTGGACATGTGTGGAGTTAGGTCTATCTATAAAAAATTACTTATTGCTTATATATGTATTTTATAACAAGTAGTATTTGATTTGGTGGGGTTGGTAACTGGTATGGCATAATATCGTTGAGTTGAGAAAGTCTATTTGAATAAAATCTGGAATATATTCCCAATACAAATATACCAATCCAAATGCTTTTCCAACATTTCTAAATAATGTTATATGGAATTAAATACAGTTGGTAATTTCATTATTCAAATAATCATCAGGATGGTGGTTATTCGAATAATGGCAAACTCTGACAAGGTATATTTCTGTCTTTTAAAAAGTTTAATATATACACATTTTTTATTTTGAAAATCGTGTTTCAGAACAAAACGTTTTATAAAAGACAACGGAAATGTAGATAGAAAGCTATACCTATACTATACCTACTTGTGTCTAAAACGAAACTCAAGGTGTAGCTAGGTCTGCCCATAAAGACCTACAGGGATTCTAATTTATATTTTTGATGATATATTAATGTGAGCGCAGTAGTATTTTTGGTGAATATGTATAAATAAATTATATACGGGAAAATAATAGTGTATTTAATTTACTCCCTTCTAATATACTTAACGCAAATTAGTGCAAAGAGTGATATTGTTTATATACAAATATTGAGCCACCTGAATACGACCATGAATAAATAAACATCTTATTTATCCAAATATGTATTGTAAACATTAAAGGAAAGTAAAAGCAAGAAAGTTTAAAATGTATTACTTACCCAACAAGCACACTCCTAAATTTCTTAATAAATAAATAACATTACAAAAGTATTGCCAGGGTTGGAAAGATACTTGTATCAGAATATACTTGCTTTGCAAACGTTATTTGATAAATTTAATGTTGGCAAACTAAATCAATTATCGATTAATACATGTACTAACATCAAGAAATAAACACACGAGGCACATGAGCGATAACAATGGATACAATTTGGTACGGATTATTTCCAGTCGTAAAAGTCGTAAAATAAAATAGCTGACTGTAATAAAGATGCAAGTTAATCTGCCTAAAATAGAAGGGGATTTTAAAAAACGCGATAAACATTATCTTATCACACCTCTGTCATCCCAAGACAACTCTATAGTAATGTTGATTTATTCTGCTGAAATAATAATGTAGGGTGCTAGTTTCATGTTTAGTAAGTATCAATAATTGGCTTGGACCACCTTGAACTATATGCTGTCGATTGTATAGGTGGTTAGCTACCTGCTATAATCACCATCGACAGCAAAATATACCGACAGTGCTTAGCACTGATTGAATTACAAACTTGCTGTATTTCCTATTATCCCCTTTTAATCGAAATATCGTAAAATAATATAAATAGTACATACGAGAGTATTTTAAACACAAAAAATATAAATATAAAAATTCATCTTATGACTGGAAGCTACAAAAATAAAAATTTTAAGAAAGGTTTTACTTTTAATAACAATTCAAACATCCCATACTAGGTTACTGACTGTTTTTTTATTATTATTTAAGTCATTTTTATAATGTATTCCATTGGTTGTACTGAGTGGAATAAAAGCGCCAGCAAAACCAAAACTGACAACCGAATGAATGCACACTGAGTGCAGAAAATTGGCACTCACTACCGTGATGAGAGAGGTCCACAATTTCAATAATTAGTTATTGGCGACACATTCGTTGAATAATGAACATAATAAAATAGAGAAATAAATTGTGCTTCAACATTCCTAATAGCAGTTATTTCTTTTTTGAAATTGTTTATTTTAATATATAAACTCCAGTTTTTGTTTACTGTCATTTCAATATAAACTTAAAAGCGTATTCGCTGCCAGTACAATTTTATAGTACTCAGTGAGTGTTGGCCGGTGTTGATATGCACTAGTGATGTAACGCATTCGCGAATATTCGCATTCGCATAAATATGCGAATATTGCGAATAAAAATGTAACCTGTTAAATATACCTGAAAAAACTAATATTTAAATTTATTGAGACCCTAAAACAATCTTTTGAGCACAAATTTGCAGTTTTCATTAGAATAACCATCAATAACCTCAAAACTAAACTTATACGTATATTACAAGAATAAGACGTAAAAAGTCGAAACGATTCGGTTGTACTTGGCTGGTTTCGCTGCGGTGATGGAGAAGTTTATTCTCTGCGTGTGCGCACAAGCGCTTAACGGAAGTGTTCGTATAGTTATAAATTGAGAGCTAATAGATGGCGCTAGTAAAGTTAAAAAGCATTCGCGAATGTCTAATGCATATATTCGCATTGGCATTCGCGAATGTTTAAAATCACGTATTTGTTACATCACTAATATGCACGACAGCTAAAAACTGAAAACCTCAGAGCAACGACCAGAATATAATGGAATGTGCTATAAAACTATTCCATTTTTTTTTTCTCAATAAAAATGTCAATTACTTTTGCTTATTGAAAGATACCCGTTGGTTAGCAACGCTAATACCTTCCATTATTAATTTGCTTATGTTTCAACAATTTGATGTCAAAGTGTTTATTACATCAGTCAAATCTGGTCAACTAAAAAAATTGAAGAGATTAGCTTGCAAGTATACTTGAAAATGATGGTATAGTAAGGCCCTTAGCTCCTAGACTCCTCAGGTACTGCTTTATTATTATAAGTTTATTATTTTACACAACAATTTTTTGGCTTAAGTATTCGTTTAGTGTTTCTGTTATTTTGTCCGGTATTGTCGGGTGAGTTGTGTTGTATAACGATACTGGTTCCAAAACCGGATCAGTATCAGACGACGTTTAAAATAAAAAATATATAAAAGTGATATCACTTTTCTGAAGCAATACCTTCGGACGTGTCGAAAATAATTGCATTATTTCGCAAGTTCATACCGGCGTGATACGACCGCAATACGACAAGCCACAAAACAGCAACACGACACGTATCGTGTGCATTTAGGCAGAATGCACACCAGAAGAATATGGTACGCAATATAACAAACCACACAACCAGTAACAAACAATCAAATTAAATTTACACGGCACGTGTCCTGGTTGCGTCGCTTGTCATATTACGATCGTATATCGTATCCAGTTGGTATCAAGTGTTACCAATAGCAGAAGACATGTTCACTAGATCGGGATTATAATTTCACTAGAAAAATAACTAGAATGGGAAAGGAATTACTATAAAGTATTTTAAGAAAAGCAAAAAAAAATATTTTATATATTCATGTAATTAATAGTTTTTTTTTTTTTTACTATAAATCCCCTTTTATTTCATTTTTATTATAATTATTATGAATTTAATTCTAAAACACTTATTAGGTAGTCGTCAAATATTAATAATTTACAATAATATACAACTGTAACCGTGTTTTATAAAATCATAATATATATCCTTATTTATTTTATTATTTTATTTTGTACTTTTATTCATTTATTTACATATAAATGTATATATGCAATCAAAGTATAGGAAAACCAACTAGCGTCACTCATGTTTTTATTTTATGTTTAGAATATGATTTGTGTACACACTGTACACCAGACGTGCTTTCAATACACTAGATTTAGAGTAAAATTCACCAAGTTGGCAACACTGGTTGTATCTCTCCGGGTGCGCTCTGCTATAGCAACACGGTATTCTGAAATAATTTCAACGTTACTGTTATCCTAATAATAGATTTTATGAGTTCGTATTTTACTAATAAATATATAAATTAAATGGATAGATTTTTGATAGTAAAAGATATAATACAACGCTTATAATACAAAAAATTATAAACAATATCGTGCCTAATTTATTCATTTATAGATCCTAAGAAATATTTATTTTTGTGCTACAATTTAGGCAGACACAATTATCTCTTTAATATTATCCTTAGTTACTATTAAAAAGTGTATGAAGAAACAAAATCTAATCTTAGGAAGTTGGAGATTTATTTTTTATAATTTTTAAAGAAAAATGTGATATATGATTAAAAGAAATACTTGATATTTTGATTTTGTACCCATGATTGTGTAATTATTTAAAAGTTTATTGAAATTTCGGCTTGGAATATTTAAAACTAATTTATATCGCAAAACGTTTCCACTTGATGATGTCAGCATGAGTAATGAAATTCTAATACACAATAACATTGTTATTAAAAGCAATTGAAGAAGACCATATTAAAGTGAAACGTCTTGCTTAGTTTTAATTATTTCAAGCCAAGATTCCACTAACTTGCATTGACGGAATCTCTCGTTGCCATCTCCTGCAGCGATGCGAATTTGTTCATTTGCGTATGCGGCTTTAGGAAGTTGAAAGAAATATTAACATAATTCTTATTAAATATTGAGTTTCTTTTTTTTTTTTGATAATGTAAGAGAATTTGTATTTCCCTCCAATCTCAGATCGAGAAACGGTTGCTTTTTGGCGCGAGACAGTGAAGTTATAGCGTGTCATGGTTGTGTACAATTTGTTTTAACGTTGGTAAATTAAATCTGTTAACTTAAATACATTTTTATTCGCCCTCTCCTGTGATTTTCTTATAATAACTAGGCTTTTTTTTACTTTTATCTTTAAAATGAACCATTGTTCATATTGTAGTAGTTTACTGTATTGCCGTGCATTCGAATGATACTAAAGGGAAGTAAAATCCCTATGCAAAACATTACATAAAGTACATACCGCAGGAGCCATCCAAACTGCAAACAGCTAGATACGTTGTTATATGCACGAAGCGCACGCTTCTGTTCGTAGTTGATGTGGCTCGTGCAGTATATGTACTTTAAGTGATGTTTAGTAAATAGTTGAGGGATTTACTTAATCAATTATTGCAATGAATTGAAAGCAACAACTTTTTGCCAACGAGCCAAAATGATTGCAGAAACCTAGTTTATATAACAATAATGACCAGAATCCTATTCAAAAAGCCACATGTAGAACAAATTTTGAATGCTGAAAATGAAATTTTCACGGGCGTTTCGCGTTGAAAGGATAACTGACATAAAGAATAAAGGCAACATCAATTAGAAAGAATTTGTAATTAAAAATTCAGGGTTTTTAGGACCACGCATAAATAAGTTCGACATCATATCTGTATAAGTACAATAAGGGCATTTTATAATATAATTTTAGTTAATAAACACAATAGCAACACTTCTTTAATAATTTATTTATTTACTAAAATATTATAATATAAAACATAAAATATATTATTGGAAAGTAACTAACGATGCCAAAACTTCAAACGCCGCATACATATCCTCTGAAAATCATACTTTTGTGTTTAACGTTCAATAAAGAAGAGTATGTATATACATTAGCGTTGGGACTTATGAGTATTTTTTGATACTTGGGTATACTTGTTACTTTCTTAAATGTAGTGAATATTAAATAGCGGTTATTGTGCTAAATCTTGTATTCATAATATTCGCTACTTTCGCAGAATATTCGTTACTTTTATACTCGTAGATACTTTATACTCATTAACGAATAGAGTAGAAATATTCGAATATCCAATGAGTGTAGCGAATATTTACACTGTATACAGAGTATCTAATGAGTACCGGAAGTATTTGCTTTACAAACGATATAACGAATAGTGCGACGGTATTTATTGTGGCGAATATATTCGGTGAATATTTGCAATGAATACATCCTGCATGAAATTGCCCTTTACTAATATAGGTATACTCATGCATGCGGTCGGCGGTTTTCATTTGGGTCTTTGCGTCATTTTGCCTAATAAATCTACAAATGAATCAACTTTATGAATTTGATTTAAGGAGTGAAATGTGTGAGATCATGTGCAAAGGTTCTACGTTGTTATAATATGTAAATTTATTTGTAAAAGCAATTGAAAAGCATTGATTAATATTTTGAATAGACAATATACATCAAAAATAACTTATATACGGGAGAGCAAATAATGGTGTTTTAAAAAATTGTTTTTTGGATTTTATTACATAAGATACCTTTGATTTAAAGTAGAGCTGAAAATATAAGTATTTTTATTGCTCTTTTTATCTCAAAAAAATAAAGTATGTTTACTTGAGTTCAAAGCGTTAACCAGAAGAAAATCTGAATGAATTGTTAAATTTGCATGTGCATTGGCGATAATTAAATGCAGTAAAAACAAAAAAGCGGCATAAAAACCTTCAATATATAGAAAAGAAGTATCAATAGAAATGTATTTACGCAAGTAGATTTTCTTATACATATATTTATTGTTCCGTCCTTATAAAAATATTGATAAAAAGAATGTATTTTTTAACCAGCTTGTCTGAGTCATCAATAGCGTTTGCGTAATGCCTATAACACGATCATATGAAAGTAAGTAGTAAAGGGCAATATCATGTAGGATATATTCATTGTAAAAAATTACCTGATATATTCGCCTTAATAAATACTGTTACACTATTCCATATGTAGATTTTAAAGCAAATATTTTCTATACGCATTAGGAACTCTCATAAGTAATTATCATTACACTCATTGGATATTCGAATATTTCTATTCTACTCGTTATAACCATCATCCACTACTTGTTACTCTGAGTATATTAATACTAATAGAGTAGAATATTTATATTCGAATATTAATTCGATTTTTTTTTTTCGATCGAATTTTTTTACTCTATTAGTTACAAATTAACCACTGCGCGTTACTCTGAGTGTTAAGAAGTAGCGGATATTTTGTAACGAATAACTACTTTGTACCCACCATTAATATACATTTCTAAATGTAAGCACTTGTCTATTCAATAGGCTTTCTTGTCTGGATATTTCCTCCGTTATTTTATTTGCTATTTTCTTAACATCAAAGGCACGCACCACCGTTAAGACTACACGTGCTTATTATACTACGCTCGCACAGTTCATAGATTTTCTTTCTTTACGTCCAGCTCTAAATCTGATACAAGACTTTTGTCTTATATAGTACCTATTGTAAAGCCTACCGATCGTACCGTTCCGAACCTACCGATTTGACCGCTACAAGTTCTGTTTAAGGATTAATGTGGCAGATTTCTTTCAAAAGCGATAGTGCATAAGCGCCACGACAGTGTATGCGTTGACAGTCGAGAGCACCCCAAAAATTACAGAGTAATCTCCTGATATCTATAATTCTTGACTGCATATTTTCTATAATATATCACTGTAATATTTATGTTATTGACCCTCCGGGTATCCCCTTTTCACCTTAAAAAAATGCGATGAAAATCTTATCATGAATTTTCTCGTGCTGCGTTTTTTTGGTGATTATTATTTTTTTTGACTTTGAATACTGATTGAGATCACAACAAACCAGAGCAAATAATACCTATAACAGCCCGTCAAAATTATGATCTGCTTATTGAGAATTTAATTTTGCGTGGAGATGTTGTGAAGATACTAGTGATGTAACGAATATTCGCATTCGCAATAATATTGCGAATATTGCGAATATACGAATTATCTACTCGTAAATAGATAATTTAGAAAAAAAAAAACTAATATTCAAATTCATTGAAATCCTAAAACTACCTTTGAACACAAATTTGGCAGTTTAACATTATAATACCATCAATAACCTCAAAATTAAACTTGAATTGACAAGAATAAAGATGTAAAAGCGAAACATTCGGGTGTAATTTGCTAGTTTCACTGCGGTGATGGAGAAATTTAATTCTCTGCGTGTGCTTAATGCAAGTGTTCGTATAGTTGTAAACTGAAAACCAATAGATGATGCTAGTAAAGTTAAAAAGCGAATATTCGCATTCGCATTCGCGAATGTCTAGTGCAATATTCGCATTCGCATTCGCGAATGTGTAAAATCACGTACCTTCGTTACATCACTAGAAGATACGTATGCGCAAATACATATTTTATTGAAGTTCACAGACAAACATATTTATATATAGTATTATGATAATTGACTGGAAAACGGACCGTTTATTTGCCTACACTTATAAAGCATAGGCACTTTTATCTATTAAAATGTTAAATAAATAAATACAATAGTATTCAGTTGCGGCTCGTGATAATTTTACGTAGATTCCTCCTAGTTTTTAACATAACCAAGCACGGTAAATAATTGCAAATATATAATAAAAAAAATAACGACCAAATAAATACAAGACTCACTACGGTGCAAGATTAACAAAAAAAAAAACTTAATAGACACACCAAACGGAATTGAAACCGAAATTGTCAATGGAAACGCTGAATAATTTTTATTTTTTGTGTTGCCATTGCCAACATGAAATTTTGTATTGGTGGATTTTAATATAAATAACGGTAGATCCGTAGATGACATCCGGGAGGGAGCCGTTAACTGATTTACCTACGTAACTAGTAAAATTAATGTAAAGCACGTAAAACTACCACGGTAGACAGTTTAATTTTTATAAGTGACATGAAAACAAACTCCTATATGGTTCATATAAATTGCCATAGCAGAATTATGGTTGGCCGTGGTGAAGCAATAATGTTTTTGTGTCAAGAAGCAAAATGGTACACCTACTACTATTCTTTCGGATATATATTGAATTTTGATCTATCTACGCAGTAGCGTTTGAGTTATAAACGCAATGCGTTAATAGATTTATAAAAGACTTTTACTGGTATATCTTCGTTGAAAAAATGCGATTATATGTGCAAATATATAGCATTAATAATATTTTTAGATTTATTACATATTTCGTCAAGTTCTTTTCAGTGAAATAATGCAAAATAAAAAATAAATCTCTTTGAGTGATCTTAGCAGCAGCATTGGGACATGATAAGTTTTAGGTTAAAATAATTATTCATCGATCGGATCAGGATTATTTATAACACATTTCAGCCCTAGTAAGTATAAAACCATCGACAATGACAATTATTTGATTGTGAGGGTTGGAGGCTGTTGTTTAATGTAGTTTCCTTATGTTAGGATAAACAACAGTGCTG
The DNA here is from genome assembly GCA_004143645.1 of Protaetia brevitarsis. Taxonomy (NCBI): domain Eukaryota; kingdom Metazoa; phylum Arthropoda; class Insecta; order Coleoptera; family Scarabaeidae; genus Protaetia; species Protaetia brevitarsis. Next base: position 172,395 of record RXPK01000162.1, on the reverse strand, counting down.
TAAGAAAGTAAGTTAAAATATGCTCTCACATAAGTGTATAATCCCGGTGGTTTGCTAATAAAAGTATCTGGAAGAAAAAAACTTAAACAAATAAATAAACGATGAAGTTGACAAAAATATCATTTGGAGCTATTCATTCCTCCAGAAGAATCAGTGGAAGTTGCAAATCAAGAGCATACTTCTCAGTTCATATGACATCACTTGTAAAGAATTATTTGGAAAAAGTATATAGTAAACCCATTACTATACAACAAAAGGTCAAGTTGGAACCTTAAATTCAGAGAATAAAAAACACCCCTCAAAAAGGAAAACTACCGATAACTTTCAACGATAACTTTCAACTGGTGTACGGGAATACATATTATTTTGTTTGTTATAATTTTTTATTTCCATAACTTTTATAATACTAGGGCTGAAACATACATACAGATAATCCTGAAATTGGATGGATGAACAATTAATTTAACCTCTAAAATAAACAATAACAATTGTACCTTCTAAGATCATTCAAAAGATCTTATTTTTATTTTCATGTTCTACCACAGAAAAAAACTAAAAAAAGTTATATATATAACCTAAATGTATACAGTCAATATACAAAAAGCCAGTGGCACCTTGAACCAAACTCAAAAACCAGTCCCTAAAATGGGGAATAATGAAACTTTGAACTGACTGAACGGATAGTCTTGATTTTTTAAAGAATGCCATAATCAGTGTTTTCTTACATAATTTTTTTGAACGTGATAGCTTAAGTAATTCCTGAGAAAAACAATATTGAATATTTGCACCCCTTATATCTCGCACGGAGTGGCTTCGATTGAGCTAATTTTTGGTATTTACACTATGTGTGATAGTACTACTCATTTGCTTTAATTTGTGCCCGATAGCTTTAGGGACACTTTTCAATGGCTTATCGGAGCAGATTCTTACTTATTTATTTTATTTATTAAATTTGTATTACATTAATAGTTATTTTATACCTTATGGTGAAGTTACTAAAAATAATTGTGAGGAAATTTAAATTTGGTTGCCTGGGATGACTATTTTAAACTGGTGAAAACAAGCTTCTTCTCGCGTCAAGACAATCGGCAACTTTGAGCATCCGATATCCTGCCGACAATGTAACCAACAAAATATCCGTATATGTATTGTACAACGCTAAAAATGAACTTATGGGTAAGATATTGCTATCGGCTAGTATATCGGCATATTGTACTACCGGCCCTTAAACAGCGACGGAAATTGCTAAAAACGGTTCTACAAGGTACTCTATGAGTAGGAAATCGCCGACCATATTCATCAACAGCCATCCGTCCGTTAACTTAATTGATGTTTGCTGTCTCAATGAATAATAAATAATGAATCGCAGCTACCCTACATTTAAATACAACGAAATCAAGAGCGGCAGGTAACTAATACTTGCATTAGTGTCTATAGGGTTATCTAAAACTTGAAGTGCTTGTACTTCAGTTACGACAGAGTTTTGGGCATATGCTCATTTGACATTTTTGTCTCGAAATTGCTTCAGCAACACATCCATAAACTCTGGCAGTCACGTCATGGGACACCCTATATATGGAAATGTAGAAAGTGATGGGATAATGGACGATTTGAAGGAATTATTCACAATTAATTTATAAAATAGTGACACAGAAACTAATTTTGATTCTTGATCCTGCATAACGATAATTATCGAAAACAATATTTTTGATGAAGAAGACTGCTTTAAATTCGAAGCTAGAAGATAATACTTAATTCAATAGATTTGGCAATTTAGTTCATGTTTTCTACCTGCAATGTCGTATGTTTATGATCAAGAACATTCTCGATATACCTAATGAACTGTTCACGCTGTTACCTAAATATAAGAGCATGGATGGGCGCATATCATATCTAGTTTACGAGGTGTCAGTGTTTATGTAAAAACGTCGGCCAAAATAAAAATGCAATGATTTTATTATGTAAACTACAATCCTTGCTTAACATTAAAGTATTTACAAGTTATTTTTTAAAGTTATATAACTCCTAGCACCGTCAAAACCGAATGTTAAAAATGTTGCATTGGTTATAAATTTGCCGCTATTTTATATCCGTTTTGTTCGGAAGTATTTCACGTTATAAAATTTTGTAGTGTAATTGGCTCTACTTCCGCTACTCTTCCTAATTTTGAGACAAGGTATTCCTAGATTCCTCATACGGTGGTATAATCACCATCGATACGAAATGAATTACGTCGAAATGACAAAACATTGAATACTTCGTGTGGCAATACAATAAGAAATGGGAAGGATTTCAAATATCATAAATTCAACTACTCGAAAAACTATGGCGAGATGCCGAGGTTTAAAAAAGAGTGCCGGAAAAACATCGAAACGACCGTTTAAAAGAAATCACGAAACAGAAGCCGCAAACGTTCCGAAATGCAGTTTTGGAAGAGAATATTCTTTCTGCCCGGTGATCCTACATGGTACGCTGTGATAAGCGCTATTTGCATAATTAGTAGCTGTTATCATATTTACTACGCGACATCTGGGATGTGTATTCGAGAAACTTCGTTTAAAAGTGAGATTAATTTTGCAGCGTTTCTTCATGGAGCTTTCTCTTACATTTTGTATTGTTTTTTAGGCGTTTTATTTATCATGGAGTTATTTTACACGGCCGATATTATTGTATCACTACTGGCGATTTATGTACGAGGCATCGAGTTTCGCTATATTAATATAACGAACAGACCACTTTGGATGTTGAGTTTGGAGATTATGTCTCTTTTCCCTTTCGAAATGTACTTTCCGTACAAAACGTATACGCAACGTACTCGTTTATGCGCTGTCCGATTGAACAGGTGCTTCAGGTTGATAAAAGTTTACTATTTCTTCAGACAGTATTGGAAGCTAATCGATTCCGCAAGTTACTTAAGAATAGTCGAAATGTATGTGAACATGATAATCTTGGTCTTACTACGTACATGCTATATTGCAACGCACACACTTTCCAAGAAGAGTTGGAGGATTTTTGTGACCAGGAAGTGATGATACTGGTGTTCAGTAAAATTACGACATCCGCCTACGCCGAGTTTCCAGATGATGATGTCGCCTGGGATTTCATCCTGACGTTTGCTTCGCTTGTATCCTGCTTAGTAATAAGTATGTTGACCATGTGCCACCTAACATTGCACAATGTCGAAGTGACCTACATTATGTACAGATTTACGAGGTTATATAGAACAGAGATTGACTTTTTGGAGAACTGCAAAGTACCAGAATTCATGACCAGAACATTAAAAGATTCTATGATACTGTTGTGGGAGAAATGCGGCGGTTATAACGAAAATCATAGTTTCTTGCGGTATATACCGTACGTCATGAAGAATGAAGTTCTACTTGATATTTCCTGGAGCGCGTTTCAACATTCCAGGCTCTTTCGCAACGAAGATGTCTGTTATCTGAGACACTTGTCGATGATAATGCAACAGCGTTTCTTTATGCCTGGTGAGTTCATATTCAAGAAGAATGAATTCAAAAGTAAGATGGTGTACGTGGTATCTGGAACCATTGACCTATTATCAGAGGACGATGGGGAATCTGCGATCTTATCTTTCTGTAACGGTACGTGCATAGGGGAGTCAAGTCTGTTCGTTAGCTATCGTTCGAGAAACTTCGTTTGTTGTAAGACCTTCTGCGAACTTCACATCATAGAAAAGGCCGACTTTATCAAAATGAGTTTGGGATATCCTGAATTGTACCATCATTTCCGGAAGATTGTGAATAAACGGTACAAGGAGGCTAGATACACGAAGATGTTGGCAAATCTCGCCAAAAGTCTTTTATTAGAGAATCAACGCGCAAAGGACACGTATACGATAATTTGGTTAAAAAATACATTACACCGTCTAATGTCGATTGATAAGGAAACAAAGGCTAGACATAAAATGCAAAATATATATTTGTTGTATGATATCGAAACTGACGTCTTTGACAAGATGCTCTTTTGCGCCGATTATTTAGATTATTGGTCATCAAAGAGAGCATGAAGCCGAAAAGGACACCGTCTTCATGAAAACTTCATTTCCTTGCATATTACAACCACTTCGATATTGTGTATATAAAATGAAGTATTTGTCATCATAACTACTATTGTGGTCTCGTGCATTCTACCAATTATATCTTTTGTGCAGAAAGAGACGCCGGACCACATGTACTTAATTATAAGCATAGTAACTTTCTTCAATTGGGTCGATATTTACCTACAACTATCGACTGGCATCAATACGAGGCATGGTACAATATCCAAAATGAAATCTATCGCCGTATTAAAACTTAAGGATATAGGATTTTGGTGCGATATAGTCTCCTGTATTCCGTTTGAGGTGTTTTCAACAGTGTTTGTGGAAAGTATAACCGACCAGAATAGAGGCAAATTACGGTTAAATCGTTTGGCAAAGATATACCGCATCTATTACCTCCTTAAGAAATGGGAGATGAAATTGAATTTCAACATAATCTTCATCCGCTATTTGAAATTTACCTGGATATACGCTTACTTCACATTTTTTGCAGTGTGCATCTTTAGCTGGTTACATCCAGAGGAGGGCTTAGATATATTATACTATTGCGTAATCCAGGTGATTACCACTGTGGGTCTAACGCAAGCGGTACTTCCGGATCCATCGCCGTGGGTCCTCCTATTCGACATAATTTCCTTCTTATTGCGACTGATAATGATAGCAGAAATAGTATCTGCTTATGTCATATACGAAGTTCCCGAGATGACGTCAAGGCAAATGGCTAGTAGGATTCTTACTAACCTGAAGGCACATAAGATCAGTGAAAATTACAGACAGCGAGTTTCCAGGCTCTTGTCCACTCAGAATCTTTACAAGGCGATATGTAAAGATCGAGAACATTATTTGTACTTAGCGGAAATGCCGAAATCCTTGCGCGATGACAGCATGGAGTACTTACTATCAGAGTTTCTTAAATCTCACGTTTTCTTCCAGGTATTTCCCGACGAATGTCTAAGAGAAATATATTCGATAATGGATATGATGATTCTGCCGTCAAATGAGGCTATAATATACGCTGGAGATATGTCTAGTAACGTGTATATTGTTTGGGTAGGAAATGTCACTGCGTACAACGCTGATGGACAACGTATATCAACATCTGGCGATCGAGTCATCAATCTACTACCAGCAATATTTACTACGAGTGCAGCCCTGAGTTACGTCACTGCGACGGATTGTAGGGTTGTAATCTTTGACATAAACCGATTTAAACAAGTGTTGACTAAATATCCGAAATACTTGGAGATATTCGATCAGACTTTAGTGCTTTCTGGTGATATATCAGCAAATTTGAAACAATATGCCAGTATGAAATGGTTGCGACATAACTCCTCTACTCAAGGTAAAAGAAAAGTCGTTTTATTATTTTGGTTTCAATCAAAAGCCCGATTCATACGAAGAATTCGATTATTTCGTGCCGTTTGATCGCCTGTACCCGTTCGAATTTATTAAAGTGTTTCTGATGCGATTTACCATTATGCCAGGAGGGCCATTCATCAAAATCTGGGAAGCGTTCCGGTGTTTCTTTGCGGTTCTACTAAACGTTCTCGTCTTCACCTATCCCATTTACACTACGCGCTTTACCTACGTAATAGCTTTTCTGGACATCACCGCCTTTGTCGATTTATATGTTCGCTGTCATGTATGCTATTACAACGAACATGGAATATTAGTGAAACATCCCTTGAAGACAGCCCTACATTACATCACACATGGTTTCTTAATTGATTTCATAGCCGCCTTTCCATTTAAGTATTTAAATTTGACGGATTATAAAGACGTGGACGCTTTCTTTATAACACATCTAAACTGCCTGCTCCAATTGCATAGATACGTACAATTTTTTAGCACCCTCAGAAAACGTTCCATTTCGTTACTCAGTAATGCTCACGCATTAACGTTTTTACCACTAATGCTCATCGCTGTCAACTTTATGGGTTCTATGCTGATGAAGTCTGAATGTAACTTTGATGCAAAGGAAGGCGCTTCGAGAACGAAAGATTTTACAGGTACCCTCCAGTGCAAAAACGACTCAGTGTTGGTGAATTCGCCTTTCAACAAGCCGATAGGAATTTGGCGAGCTCATCTCTACGGAGCTTATATTTTCACCGGGTTGATAACAACGAGTGGATGGCAAGGATATGAAGTAAAAAATTTTAATTCTAGGATCCTTGTTTCGATCGCTAGTTATGTCAGTTTGTACAGTTCTGCGATAATTATGGCCTATATATTAAGTCTTCACATATTTCGTCTTAGCGATATGTTAACATATCAACGAGACATGCGACACTTGAGAGAATTCATGAACAAGACAAATGTCAATAAGAAATTGAAAAAATATGTAATCGATAACTGCGAAAAACAATGGAGCTATTCTCAAAGAGAAACACTAGGTAAAATTTTGAAACCCCTGTACACGACGTTACAATTGGATATTCTCTACGAGGCTTATGGCGAAAAGGCTATAAATATTCCATCTTCCCACATAAGAATAGAACTTTTACAGAAACATATTGAACTACTCAGAACTCCGCTTTTGCTTAAAGAACGATTACTTATCTTCCGTTAATGAAATAACTCAATTATTTATGATTTTGCTGGATGGTGTACTTGAAGTTGTAGGTCCGGACGGCGTCCCACTAAAGACTCTCTATCCAGGAAGCTTACTAGGGAACTTAGAAGGAGCAAAGTACTATAGACATAAAAACACTGTAATTGCAAGCACCCACTGTGAACTATTAGTCACTGTGTCCACGAAGTTCCATAAAATATTGAGTTATTACCCAGACATGGTATTGGACTTCAATCGAATGAAATCGGTTAATATAGCATACATTCCTAGTTCCATACGTTACTCTAACATTGAACAAACGTCTGCAAATGTGAGTTCTAATTTAAAATCCATTGTCGGCCATATCTTCAATCCTAACAGCAAAGGTATGCAGGTATGGAAATGGTTCATATTAATTTTCACGTGCTATTTCGGCATTATGCTCGACTTCTATCAGTTGGGTTCAGGAGACTTTTCCGTTTACATTCTGGTAGTGCAATATACCAGTGACGTATTGTACGGCATCGATAATTTGCTGAGAAACCGTATAGCATACGAAGATCGTAGGGGCACGATAGTCATGAATTTGAGACAGATAAAAGTGAAGAATCGAGAACAGAGAATGATGAACGTCATATCTTTGATAAGCACAGTTCCAATTGACGCTATGATTCTAGTTTATCCCCTATCTAGTTTATCTATCATGACTTTTCTGTTCGGATTTTTCAGATTAAACAGATTACTTCGACTCATTTACATATTCCACTTATTTAAACGCTTAAGTAGCAAATTAAACGTCAATATTATGGTTGTAAGAACGTTATATATCCTGTTTATAGTGTCACTCTATTTGACAGGTATTGCAGCCCTTATGGGGATAGTGTCGTGTTCGTTCACATTAAATATGCATCCATTTATCCCAACTTGTGCAAGTTTCTACGGCCACCTAACGAACAAGACATCTATCTATATTAAACTTGTCTATGTTAGCACAAATTCCTTAACATTTAGCTCACACAAAACTGTCTATCCAGAAGGCGCTTTTTTGATATCTTTATTCGTCCTCGTCATGTTAGCAGGCTTTTATCTGCATGGCGTCTGTTTGGCTCACATGTACGGAACACTCATGGACACTCGTTCACTAAAGTATTTCTACAAACATGTCCTGATCCGACTCAGATTCTTTATGAAAATGGAAGATCTTTCTAGGTCTTTGGTAAATCGCGTTGATTATTGCATGAGTTTGTTATGGCACGAATCCGACGCCGTATTAGAGTATACCATCTTAATTGGAAAGCTCACTTACGTAAAAGATGCTATATATTACGACGCCTTCTATTATAGGATGCGCAATCATCCACTCTTCAAGAACTGCCATCGTCATTGTGTTCGGCAGATTATATACCGTTTCAAATTCCGCCCGTTTTTTGTTGGAAGTTACATACAATTAGAAGGTACGAAGTGTGACAGAATGTACGTACTCATTTACGGCAAAGTAGCTGTTATAGAAAACGTTTTCGAGGATTTCAACAATGTAGTACATGTCTTTGAGGATGCCGGTTTCTTTGGAGTTAAAGCAGGCTTATATCCACATCATGCACACGAATATACTTATCGCTCCCTAGTAAAACACACTTACGTCGCCTTTCTAGAAAGAAAGGATTGGATACATCTCTTAGATCTCTTTCCGGCTTCTAAGCAATTGGTTTATGAAGCTGCAAGAAAGTATACAGGGTATTAGTTTTTTAGTTAGTTTTTTTTTTTCATTTGAGTTTTCGCACATGTACTTTTTCGAATAAAGAATAAATGTTATGTTGTAGAAAAGATATGCCTTGTTTAAAGTAAATATAAGTTTTGGTATAAATACAACTTATACAACCGAACTTATGCTCGGTATGCACTCAGAAAAGTAGCTGGCACTGAGCCAACCAAAATTTAGTTAACAATACTTGTTAAATTGTTTGTATATGGCGAACAAAATTTTTCCGTTGCAAGAACGAAAAAAGTTGTTAGGTAGTTGTTATATTTGTATTGTAGGAGTAATGCTAGCAAGGGGTCGATCGAACCCTTTAAAACGTATCACATGTAAAATATTTTTTTTTTGTTAACAATAAAAATATTACATAGTGGCAAATAAATTTTTATTTTAGAACACAAAATAATTTTGTTGAAACAATTTAGTTATGATAATTAAAATTTTATGCAAATTCACCAAGATGCAAGAGCTTTTTTTAAATTTGTAACAAAAAACGAAATTGCAGCCTTTCCAAAAGTTTCAAATAAAGTCCTTTTGAGAAGACCACGACTACATTTTTCGCTTAGAAAAGTTTAGATTTTTGGGTAGAATTGCTTTTTCTTAGTCCTCTATATAATAATTGACCAATGTTAGGCTACTACTAGTTTGTAGACCGATAGGCAGGGTGGGAGACACTGAAGAGGCTAGTCAATCTTTTAAGACGTTTATTTCGTTCAATAAACATACATATATTCTCATATGTAATGTATACGGATATATAAGTATATACACATAAAATTCTCGCAACTAAATGACTTTATAATGTCTCAGTAAGGTTCATCATTTGTGTACATGCAGATGAAATATTTGCACCGCACACGCGCAGTGATGTGTTGGAACTCGTGTATCCGGCTTCGGCTAGGCACGACCGTTGATAACAACGCTATGAAGAGCGCGCAACAGCCGCCGGACACTATTCCAACTTTGTACACCCATCCCCTTATACAGATCAAACAGTCAACCTATAGGGGCATCGTATGTCGGAACCATTCGGCAAGAGAAAAGTAAGGATGCGTTGGTTTTACCACAGAATATCTAACAACCAGAATATCATCTCTTTGTGACCTTCATGTCACCGTTCGGGCGAGAAGTCGGGATGGGCGTTGATGGAATTCGGTGCCTGACAGGACCTAACTGAAGTGAATTTCGAGAATATGACACATGTCTACTTTAAAATGAAAGTACATCGCTTATTTTTACAATGACCGGCGTTCAGAGTACGTAACTGCTACGTAGCTGCTCCCAAACGGTTTGGAAACTGTTGACAATTCGTCTCAAAAACGTACCGCTACATTTGCGCTACATCAATGACATACAATGGACCGGTCGCCATTTTGTGTAGCGGAAACTGATATGCTACTGATATGTATCATGTTCGTACTCTGAACGCAGCCATTTATTTTACTTTCTTTTCCATTATTTTAACACTTTATCGACTTGCACTTGATAAACACCATTTAAATTAACATACGAATATAAACTTGAAGTCAGCTACGTGTGCCTAAGAGCCGTTTTACACGTACGAGAATTCTTACATAAATCATAAAAATTATCCCGAAAATTTTGGTGAAAATTTTTCTAAGAAATTTTGTCGCGACACTTTCAGGTCGTTGTACACAGGGATATCGGTTTTACCCGATTCAATGGCGAACCAAGCTGCGCGTTGAAAGTGCGCGAACCCTTCCCGCCAGGCCAAGGTGATATTCTAATTGTCAGATATTCTGTGGTGATACCTCGTGATTAGTGATGAGCGATATTTCACGAACTGTGATTCTTTCACGGTGATTGGAGAATCACGGATCACGGCCGTGAGTGCAGAATTCTAAAAGCAGTGATTCGTGATTGCGATAACGATCAACGGCGAGGCGCGACTGCGCACAGCAAATCGTCGATCACTGCTTGGCCATTGGCAAGTGAACAAATAATATCGGTAAATTAACGACCCTAAAACTGTGATTGCCGGTTGGCTATTGAAAATGGAATATATCAAATCGATGAATGAACATACATATTATATAATAATAATAATAATAATGAGTTTATTCCAATAACTTTTACATAATACATTTATGTAACAGTAAATTTAACAATTGCATAAGTAATTAACGTTAATGGAACCTTAGGGATTTGGTTCAGAAGAGCGATATAAACCGCGCTTCTGTTCTTCCACCAGATCCCTAAAAAGAGTTTAAAGAAACTAAAAAATAGAATCTTGCCTAAAAATAAAATATAACTAACTTAACCTAAATTTAATCCTAATTCCGTGATGCTTAGAGGAAATGATGGAAGTTATCTTCTTACAATATATTTATTGTTTTTCAAATGTAAATATTGATTCTCTTTTATATCATTATATTATATCTGCAACTATATAAGGAATATGTATTTATTTTTACCTACAGTGTAATGGCCCCTAGTAGCAAAATTTAAATTTCCCGCAATTATTTTTAGGAACTTCAACATTGAAACACGAAATTACCAATGATTTTGTATTAGATTACAAGATTAGTTACTTTGATGTCTTTCTGTTGAAGTTACTAAGGATAATTGTGGGCAATTTAAGTCTTGCTACTAGAGGGGATATTGTATTATAAGATTAAATATATATTATTAGTTTTAAAGTACTAATTCAAAAATAAAAGTATTTTTATTAAATTGTAGGTAGTATTAATCACAGCTTTTTTTGAAATCTTCGCTCACTTTAAGAATTATATCTGTGTTTTATCATTGTAAATGTTACAAAATGAAATTAGCTTTATTTCATTTTTTATATTTACTATTTGTCTTAATTTTGAAAAGAAATGTGTATACAAATCTTTGCGTTAATATTCTCCTTAGAGAAATATGTAGATTTACAATATTTTTCTCTTATATGAATTTTATAAATTTTTCAACTTTAAGTAAAATTTTACTTTGTCTAATGCTGTGTTATAATTGTTATTAAAACATAAAAATTGGATTAAGTTTAAAAATCATAAAAAATATTTCTGTAGATTTCTTCCAAAAAAAAATGTAATAAATGCTGTTGCCGAAAAATACTCCATAAAACAAACTCGCAGTACAACTATAAACATATCACAGGAAGATGAAGATGATTTCTCAATTTGGAATCATTTAATAAGTCTATATGGGCAGCACAACCTTGAGTTACGGCTGCATCAAGTGCAATAATCGAAATTCAGCGTTACCTCGTGTTAAGAATTCAGCTTGGGTATTTGTATTTTATTAGTTGGCGCTAAATTCCCTTCATACGCAGTTGGTAGTAAGTTCTAGAGAGTTCTAGAATAGTATCAAGTTTATCTATGAATAGTATTAAGAAGAAGTTTGTTTTATGTACGTTATGTATTCGTTCTAATTTTAATAAAGACAATAATAACAACACCTCGAAGACGAAATAGTCCCTAGAAATATAGATGCATTGCAGTAGTGTTCAAACCATAAATATACTAATTACCCAAACCTTTCTTTAGTTGTACAAGAGAAGTTTTGCGCTTTGGCATCATCAGTTCCATATGAACGAATATTTTCAAAAGTTAGACAGATCCTCAGCGACCGTAGAAATGGCCCAAGTGAAAAAAAGGCAAATATGTTACTTTTTTAAACTCAAGTTTTAAGTTTAACTGTTTATTCGAATATCTACTAGAATATAAAACATTTTTGCTTTTTACGCATTGCAGTTATGTTAGCTATGTGTATTACAAATTTATAAATGTTTTCCGAAACAGAAAATGTGTATGGTAACTCTAACGCTGCGAAAAGAAAAACTAGTCACCTCCTAACCTTACTAACCCATGAGCAGTATACACAACACACGAATCACGATTAACGATTACACCACAGTATGCTAAGATATGATATCGATGAGTCAATACAGTGATCGCAATCACCGTTTATAATCACCGATATTTATAAATCACATTCACGACTCACGACGTGATTTAAGAATCACCGTTTCGCTCATCACTAGTAGTGATGAGCGATATTTCACGAACTGTGATTCTTTCACGGTGATTGGAGAATCACGGATCACGACCGTGAGTGGAGAATTCTAAAAGCAGTGATTCGTGATTCGTGATTGCGGTAACGATCAACGGCGAGGCGCGGCTGCGCACGCAAATTGACGATCACTGCTTGGCCATTGGCAAGTGAACAAATAATATCGGTGAATTAACGACCCTAAAACTGTGATTCCCGGTTGCCTATTGAAAATGGAATATATCAAACCGATGAATGAACATACATATTACATCAGCTAGAAATGACGGAGGTTATCTTTTTACAATATATTTATGTTTTTCAAAGTAAATATTGATATTCTTTCATATAATTATATTATATCTGCAACTATATAATGAATGTGTATTTATTTTTACCTACTGTCTAATGGCCTCTAGTAGTAAAATTTAAATTTCCCGCAATTATTTTTAGGAACAACATTGGAACACGAAATTACCAATGATTTTGTATTAGAGTGTGATTAGATTACAAGATTAGTTACTTTGATGTCTTTCTGTTGAAGTTACTAAGAATAATTGTGGGAAATTTAAATCTTGCTACTAGAGGGGATATTCTGTTATAAAATTAAATTTATATTATTAGTTTTAAAGTACTAATTCAAAAAACAAAAGTATTTTTATTAAATTGTAGGTAGTAGTATCAAATCACAGCTTTTTTTTTAAATTTTCGCTCACTTTAAGAATTATATCTGTGTTTTATCATTGTAAATGTTACAAAATGAAATTAATTTTATTTCATTTTTTATATTCATTATTTGTCATATTTTTGAAAACAAGTGTGTATACAAATCTTTCCATTAATATTCTCCCTACAGAAATATGTAGATTTACAATATTTTTTCTCTTATATGAATTTTATAAATTTTTCAACTCTAAGTCAAATGTTACTTTGTCTAATGCTGTGTTATAATTGTTATTAAAACATAAAAATAAGATTAAGTTTAAAAATCATAAAAAACATTTCTATAGAGCTAATTGTCTGTATTTTCTCAAACTACGTAATGCATCTCAGAACTTATATCCATCCTTGCTTTTCGCATTGCAGTTATGTTAGCTATTTTTATTACAAATTTGTGAAAATATAAATTTGAGTTTTTCTTTTGATATATAAATGTTTTCCAAAACCGAAAATGTGCATGGTAACTCTAACGCAAAAAGAAAAACTCATCCTCACCTCCTAACCTTACTAACCTATGAGAAGTACACACGATTATACGTGATTATACTAAGATATGATATCGATGAGTCAATACAGTGATCGCAATCACCGTTTATAATCACCGATATTTGTAAATCACATTCACGACTCACGACGTGATTTAAGAATCACCGTTTCGCTCATCCCTACACACTAGTAGTCGCGCGTGCTCATCGCCTTCTATTGCACTGCCGTATGGTGCATGATGCCTGGCGCTCCATGGAAGTTTCTGACGCGCGATGCACTAGTATTTAGCGTTATATTTTTGCGCGCGCTTCGCACTTTATTTTTGGAATTGATTTGGGGTCACACATTAATTATTAAAACCAAAAATAATTCTAAAAATGTCTTAACAACCAAACTTACCAAGTTCTCTCTGCACCAAATCATCTATATCCAGCCACCTAAATGCCACTGGCTGTGACGTTGCATGGACTGGGTAGTAAATACGTTCCTGCTACAAAAAGTTTTAGTTTTCGTTTAAGTCACCTACGGCGAAAGATCAAAACTTAAATATCGAATTATTCGTTACATCAAACGAAACAACGTAAAAGATACGGGCTTGCCTTTATTATGAGTTCAATTTTCCATTTTGTTTGTTATCTATGATTTATGCGCAATTTGAGTACACATCTGTCACTTGTAGTAATGTAGGGAATAGCCGATTTATTTCGAAAACAGGATACTAGCTAAATGCCCTCTCAATTGGCTCATTGTAATCGTGATTTTTTATTGCTGTACCATTGCTGCTTTTACTAGACGGAAGTCGAACCTAGTTGCAATATAAGAAGTGGTAAGTATTGCTACTAAAAATGTTTAATTAATGGAATGTATTTTCAGCATCTCCACTGTATTCAGGAAGACATAAAACGTTGAAGGATAATAGATAATACGTTAGAGAATAACACCAATAGTAGGTAATAACATGTGATTTGTTGTACATTTATAAGATGTATTAATCTTGTTCTTAGAAACATGTTTGATAGCAAAAAGTCAGCCTGGTGGATCAGGTCAGCCTGGTAGAATTATCAAATGATAATATTATTGAAGCAGGTAATGCAACATATAAAGCATAGTTTACAACAGCGACGGTTGGTGCTTACATTTTACAAAGGCCATTGCAATGATCTGATTTCTTCGCATAAGTTCGTAATATGTCGTATTTCGGACAATAGCACACAAACTTCAATCATTGTATTGGCCCCGCTTGTGACATATGCAAGAGCCGCCACTGGTTTACAACAATCTATTGCAATGTAAAATGTTACAGAGACCGTCCCACTGGTTCTGGGCAACACTAATGACATTAAAGGAATTGGTTACTTAAAAAACTTCAGATGTTTCTCCGCACGCTACAAGTGTAGTGAAAAAATGAATTATAATTTAACTGTTATATTTTCGAAACCAAGTACAATAGTAGAAAATATGCAATCGTATATAGTTGGCTATATTACTAAAAACAGTTTGAAAGAAATAAAAAATCGTATAATGTGCAAGACAAATTTAAGGAGTGATATTTCACTGCCGATTCATGAATTCAATAAAAAATACTCATGCAGCCAAACAGATTTTTTTTTAAGTAGTTCAGAAATATAATGATATTGTACACCTGTGACACATTCTAACGACCTACAGCATAAAATAGAGCCTGTATGTGTAGCATGGATAGTAGAACGGCTTATGCATTCATTGCCGTCTTCGAAATATATAAACACAGATGTACCGTCTCTGTTTTTCTTTATACTAAATCTACTTTAAAGTAAGGAAGAAGGCAGTAAGCAAACAGAAAAACATTGAACTTATAAAATAGGGAGAAATAAATTCATCGAAGGCGCATACATATGCCTGCGAAGTTTTTCAATTTCTTACCTTAAATATAATATTGTATATGAACAGATGTTTTGTTTTCTATACACATCCCTATAGCTTTACTAAATACCTTTGTGTTTTTTAATCTAATTGATTCATAATGATTGTTTTCATATCTATTTTTAATTTGCGGCGGCTCCTTTTTTCGATATTAACATAATGAATAATATATATATATATATATATATATATTTACATCCCGCTAACTATTTTGCTTCCTTTCATAACGCGGTCGTAGTGCGTCCCCAGGAAGGAGTGTAGTTAGAAGCATTTTAGTGACGTATATTGAACCGCGGGAAAAAATGGATAACGCCGATCACCTTTTTATTGCTATAGCTTTAAAATGAAATTATACGATTTTTCATTCTACGCACTTTTTTGCTTCCTTACATTTGCCTATCTATTTTGCGTCCACTGCGTATATTTTCAGACAAATTGCTAACTATTTTGCGTCCGATGTATATTTTTTGTATAAACTTGTAAGTATAATGCGTCCGCCACGTTGCCACATGTTGGTCGAAATAAACGTATATAGGAAGCAATATAGCATATTTAATATAGGATCAATATAAAACTGTATTTTTGTGTTCTTTCGTGGTGGACGCAAATTAGTCGAAATAAAGTGTATATCGCCAGTCGAGAACACTGTATGAGGTTTGGTCGAATTTGATAACTAATTGAATTGAAAATTAGGTTAGCACCGTTTTTTAATGCTTGAGAATTATTTTGTATGTGAAAGCTGATAGAAACATAATGTGAGTGTTAAAAAAATAAAGTCTTATTTAGTACTAATTATTATGGTTTAAAGCACATTTTATGCTTATCTGGGAAAATATAAAATATATTGGTACGAACTAAATACCTCGGAACTGATTTTCCTGCGAACCAAAAGTTTTGAAACAAAATATACTTACTTTCCTGGAAGTATTTGGCAAATGAATGAACTGCTAAGAAAATATCACCAATTACAAACTTCTTACAAGCATCATTTCAGTACTCAGAGGGTTTGAAACCAACAAAGGGTAGTGTGTAAAGAAAAACCTAAAGGTTGATCCTGTGAAAATTACACTAGTTTCCTTCACGAAAAAAGAAAGCTGGGTGACCTAAAGCCACCAACTCTTCATAATGAAAAGATGCAATTCAGTCAAGAATCCAAATCCTTAGGAGTGGTTCTTGACTCGAAACTAACTTGGAATCAACACTTGACCACATGACAAATAAATGTAATAGCTAATGGCATTAATGATAACCCTTGCTGGGTATCACTGGTGTAATTAACAGCAGAGGGACCGCCTCTTTGGAGACCATTGTGGGTCTCCCCCCCTTGGAGCTTTATGTGAGAGCGGAGGCAATGAATGCGATCCTAGACTGAAAGCCAACAACCTGTGACATCCCAACTTCAGGGTGGGAGGGCACATTTATACTACGGGCACGATGCTCGACGGGCCTTGCTGCAAATGCCCACGGATAGCATGGCACCTGAAATTATCTTCACTGAAAAGGTGAAAATCTCCATACCGAACAGAGACCAGGCACGTAGTGAGAGCACTGCTAATGATAATTGGTTCACGGACGGATCCAAATCCAGCCAGGGCACAGGAGCCGGTATTTGTGGGCCCAGTCCTAATCAAAGGATATCCATAAGCCTGAGGAAACATACAACAGTCTTCCAGGCAGAGGTATTCGCCCTTGCAACCTGTGCAGAAATGATTGCAAAAGGAGGCTACATGAGGAGGAAAATTAATATAATGACTGACAATCAGGCTGTCATTAAGGCATTCTCGAACCACATAACTAGGTCAAAACTAGTTCGGGACTGCAAACAATCTCTCAATGCACTGGCACGAGAATACACGGTGTCTCTGATTTGGGTGTCGGAACATGAGGATGTAAATGGCAATGTAATAGCCGACGAACTAGCCGATTGAGGCTCTAAGAGACACTTCATGGGTTCAGAGCCCGTATGTGGAATTACTAAGAATTCCGCAAAAAGGGAGATCTGGACCTGGTTAGATAAAGAAAGTACAAAGAAATTGAGGTCGACTGAAGGTCAACTATATACCAAAGCCCTGATAGGGAATGGGGATGTTAATTTCTCTGATAACCTACTCAGGTGCAGTAAGAAAGAAGTTAAAACCATTACTGGGCGGGTAGCTGGACGCTGTCTCCTGCAAAAACATCTATACAACACAGGCCGGGTAAGCGAACCGTGGTGTAGAAGATGCGAACTACAGGAGGAAACGAGTTTACATGTAATCTGCACATGTGAGGAAGTGAAGGTACTCAGGCAGAAATATTTCGGGAGAGATCTATTGGAGCCCTCGAAGGTTCTCAAGTTTCCAGTGGGCAAGATACTGGGCTTTATAGAGAACACCAAGCTGCTCGAGTAGAAATAAGAGAATTAATAGGGATGGTACAATGAGCACCTAGCTCAAGTGCCCGGACAGTAAGTGCCCACCCTAACTTTAATGAATGAATGAAAACCCTTAGAACAATTCGGAAAACATCGAGATTGACATCTTGTAAGCCTTTTGTTAACCTATGGATCCCTGATTTGGTGGACAAAGACCACGCAGAGGAAGACGATTATTAAACTCGCAAAGAGACGAAGATTAGCTTGCTTGTGCATCACTGCAGCTGCATAAATCTACTATGGAAACCATGTCAAATCTACTCTCTTTATTTACATTAATGGGGTGGCAAGAATGGAAACTCCTAGGAATGTCAGAATAACATAACACAACCGTATTTTTTAAATGGGCAGTGATACAATTACTCTCAAAATCTCCTTCGACAAACCCTTCAAGATTATCGTGAACGGGTATGGTTGGACAGCAAAACCCAAAATTGGTATGCAAAGCTGATCAGTATCCTATCCGACAATCGAACCGCTCTAAAGCAGTATTCTATTAAGTAACCTCAAAACTAACTTGGAACTGCTTGGTAAATCTTGAACTACTGACTAAACACAATAAAGTTACTTTGGTGTGAATACCAGGGCATAAGGACATAGCATGCAACGAACTTGCGAATGCTAACAAGGACTCTTCCATAAAATTCATTGGATCTGACCCAGCTCTCGAGATAACCAATACTGCGATACGTGATGCAGTAACTGAGTGGACCGAAAAGAAACACCAGGTTTACTGGAACAGTATGAGGACAAACACAACAAAGGGATAATGAGGCAATCATCCAGGCATTTAGCAACCGAATACAGCTTAGAACGGTACCGAATCGATGAACATGGTACGGCTGCCTAAGATAGTATCCACATAGAATAAGCGTCTTTAAAGATGGACCTGTATGTAGACTATGCAACAAGGAGAAGAAGGTAGCCCACCACGTTGTTTTTGAATGCGTTTCATTGGAACGGCAGAGACTACCATTGCGGGAAGCAATCAACTTGAAGGCTAATCTGCCGGAAAAAATACCACACAGGCTGCGAAGCCTAGTTAAGGCAATTAACACCTCTTTATGTAAAGAAATACACTACTCGTATCTAAGGAATAATACAATGCAGTGTTAAAGGAATAGGAAGATGATCTATATTCAGTGCTCAAATCAATCCGATTTTGAAACCAAAACCAGTTTTCAAAACCAAAATCCATTTTTGAAATCAGAAGACAGGTATTTATAACTTAATTAACTTCAAAAAATACACACGGTTTTTTTACCTTAAGTTGTAAAACCGTTTTTTTTTTTTTACTGAAAATCGATTAACCGGTTTTTGATATCTGGTGATTTTTGCAACACTAATATCTACCGTTCTTAAAATTATCAGTATACAAAAAATCTGCTTTAACAAAAATGCACATTCATATCAAGATATCATAATATTTTCATTTGAAATTATTTAGTATATGTGTGTGTTGTCCAGTACATTAACATTTGGCCATAATAACGATGTTGTATACGCCATAGGTCCAGAAAGATTATAATAATAAATTATATATAATTATAATAATAAATTTTAATGATTAGATAATTAATTAAGGTATTTTTTATTTTATAAAAATATAAAAGTCGAATCGTTTGGCAATTATGTAGGACTTTACATGAAACCAGCCACAAAATTCTACCGAATCAACTTCTTCAATTAATTACAAATGACTACAGAAATAAAAAATTAAAAATCAATAAAATTTTGTATCCGCTGTATTAGGTACATACTCATACATTAACAGTAATCTTTCCCTATTGTTTGTTTTAACGTGTTAAATTACATCTTGATATAGAGCCGGAACATATATTTTCAAGAAATCTCATGCATCTCATATTTTTCTTATTGTGAAACTGGCATTTCGGCACTATATATCACAACAACTTTTAAAAGCAGTGCAAATGGAAACATTATGATTATAGACCCAGCATAACGTACGGAGCAGTAGTATGGTGACCAAAATTGTAGTAAACGGAGGCGGTCAAAACGCCAAGTGTCGTACAAAGGCTAGCGTCTTTCAGTGGCACGGGTGCAATGAGATCGATCCCCACCACTATAATGGAAGTCATTCTAAATCTGCCACCGCTATATATTTACATACAAGGAAATAGTATATAGCATACTCAAGCAACAATAAGTAAATTGCACAGCGTTGACTACAAAAAGCTATTAAATAAACTTAAGGAGGCACTCTTTGTGGGGATGCCATGCGATGCCATGTTTCAAAATATCAGATTATAATACCAGATAAGACGGACCGAAAGGGCACCCGGTGAGAGCGGACTCGAAACGATATACAGACACCTCTGGAACAGGCTACGGCATAGGAGCTGGAATATATGTAAAGAAGCCTAGAGAGGCTGTTACGGTAAGCTTCAGCAGAGATACAACGGTGTAGTTAGGCTGAGGTTGCTGCAATTCATCATTGTGTCAGAGAAATCGAACCACCCTACACTTAAGGCGTTCGTTACGTAAGTGCTGAGTCTAAGGTAATTTGGGACTGTGTAAGCGCCCTAAATCAGGTGGGTACCCGATCTGCATCAGCATAGGTTCCAACCACTCGAAAATGAGGAAAATAAGAGAGCGGATGCTCTTTCCAGGCAAGACTTGTTAAGGTCCTCGTCAGAGTTGGTCCTTCTTTTGGCATTACCAAATCGCAAATTTATTTATTTATAACCAGCATGATAAACCTACAGGGGTCTCATATACTCCGTCGGTCTATTTCAAACTTCAAGGTCGTTTATAAGTAATGCATTTCATCGTGCAGCAGTGCCATGTCTTTATCGTCGATCAAGCATGAAAGATGTTAGTGGGCAGATTGCGTTGGAAGTATGCTCGTAACAGCGATAACATTTGAGAAGATGAGAACTACTTTCTTGATGTGTCAAAGTAATTGTAACGGCAGGTACAGCACTTGTCAATATGACGTTTATAAGTATGTGGCAACTGTGCGACACAGAATATACATAAACAGCATATTAAAAATTAACAATTGAGATATGTATAAACAATGTGGTTTCATCTAAAACTACAGACTAAAAGCTAGGAACTAGACGCATGATGAGTCCAGAGAATAGTGGCAAAAGTGGCCAGGACAGAGACAGGCAAAAAAATTTCTAAAGGAACAAAGGCGTGAATTGCTAGAGACCTACTGAGTAAAGACAGAATATGTCAAGATGTCAAAATGGTAGTAGGTCTGCTGATGGTCATTGTAAACTAAACAGGCATATGTACAACATTGGCCTGGTAGATGATGCTATTTGCAGATTTTGTCAGGAGGAGGAAAAAACACCAGTTCATGTACTGTGGTAATGCGACGACCTGGCGAGGACAAGGTTTCTAGTCATGGGCGTGGAGAACCCCACAGCTAACAAATACACAAAAGAGGCGCTCTCAAGGATAGTAGACCTAATTAAATTAGAGTGTGTCTTCTAGGAAAAAAGGTGACCACATAGATCTGAAAAGATTGCAGTGAAACCATCCATCCACCATCTTAACCCTAACCCAACTTAATCTATGTGTCGGTTGAGGTCGATGAAAGAAAACACTTAATAACTGTTTAATTGATATATCGACAAATGTTTGCTATTTACATTTGTCGATATATCAATTAAACAGGTAAAAAGTGTGTGCTTTAATGAAGAAGCATCCTCAGACTTTAGTACCATCCTAGAAATCAGATACCTAAGCTGAATGCAAGTTTTTGAATATTTGAACTGAAAATCTATTTTAAATGTCGATTTCCCCACTTATTGGATAAGCAAGACTATGACATGTTTTATTTTGGTGGAGGCGCCAGGTGCCATACTTCAATCTTTGCAGTTCTTCCGTGCTATTACTTATGATATACCATACTGTAATCAATTGAGAAAATTGTAAAGAAAGAATAGTCGATTTCACTTTCCCGTGTGGCAAAGTCTTCTCAGATTAAAGTGTGTTTTTTTGATTCTAATTGATTTTATTAAGTGGTCTATACATAGTCGACACTTTAGTACAATAGTGAAATCTATCATATGATATCCATTTTCTAGAATTTGTTTACTATAACTGAAAGATAGTTGTTGTGGCCAAACTGGATTTTGTAATTGTTTTGGGAGATATCCTTGGCTTATTGAACTAAAATAAATTAATGGGAGAAACCTAACTGAAAAATTATGTAGAGGTATCAAAAAAAAAAAAAGAAATGCTGGAGAGAAACGTAGTATAAATTAAATAATTTTAAATTTCTGGTAAATATTACATTTTGTAAAGAAAACATCTATAAAAAATCAAAATCACGGGCACCTCTTACTAAACCGATACTTTTCAAATGCTTCACAATGTATTTATTAGTCAAAGAAAAGAAACACTTCTAACATTTTTTTTTAAATTGTGTCATACATATGCCTACTGATTACAATCACTAAACCTCATCGATTCTTCTATATGTGTGCGACGTGCCAAGTAGAAGGAAGCAAAATAATGCGCGGTATGTAATAAAAATATACGGCATAAGTATATTATTTCGCTCTATCGGCATTTCTGTGAACTAAATTATACGTGAATTTTACATATGACGCACTATTTTGCTTCCACCTATTTCCATCTTAGGTACTAACGGGTTGAATAAAAATGTGAGAAAACCTGGCAATGATGGTGGCATGACCAACGGGCTTGTACGGACAATTTTTTTTTTTTAGCGGTTTAACTCGATTAATAAGGCCGAACTATTTTGCGTCCGGTATACGGACGCAAAATAGTCGAGGACGCAAAATGTAATGTAAAATGGCAATGCATGGACGCAAAATAGTGCGTGATAAAATATATATAATATATATATATAATATATATATACACATATAGTGCATTATATGAACCCCAACACATATCGCAGACGACCGGAGTCCCGGTATTTAAACCCGTAACAAATAAACCGTTATATTTTACTAAAAAATGTTTTTACCGTCATTATTATCAAAGGCAAACTAAGAGGGTTAAGTCTAATCTTTTATACAAGTCGTGGGAAATATTTATGTTTTTACGAGACCATATACATGGTTACGATAATAAGACGCCATCTGTATAAAATGTATACATATGTCGCATCTTGTCCAGCCCTACAATGTTGCCAAATATTTTATAGAAAATTTGTAATAATTGTCTATATGAGCTCTTTAATGACGATAGGCGATACACCAGAGTATTTAAATGTTTTTAAGCTATGTTAAAAGTGATGAAGCAATGAAGTAAACAGTGATTTTTCTGAAATATTATGGTTTATTTAATTATTTTTACATTTCCCTAAATTATTTTTTCTGTCGGTATATATTATACACAAAGGTTTTGACTCGGACCCAGTCTTTATTTAGCATAGAATTTCTGTGTTTTTCTAAAAACTGTTCACATTCGTGTTTTTTTGGTGGTAGTTTCTTCCTTATGTGTTCCTTAAAATGCGCACATACCAGGCGTTTTTCCTCCTCGGACCATTTTACTCTTCCACTATAGATTTCATTCTTCTTATTTTGAAGTCCTACATACAGACGTTTAAGGTATTTTATTATTAGTGCCTTATAGCTATTTATTTTTGAAAACGATTTATACAAAATGTATCAAAATATGCTTTCTTTTTTTAGTTATATAAGCGATTATGTACACCTACTTTTGACCTTTTGTCTGGGCTTATCTTCTACTTGTTCACTAGTGGATTCTTTTGAAATATCATCGGATATCGTTCCGTTAGGCGATGAGCAGCTTTCACTAATTGGTGTTTGATTAAGTGTTTCAGTATGGGCAACCTTGTTCAAAACTTTATTTATTAATGGTTCTTCCTCGCCATCGGACTCAGAGCTGTAATAGATTTCGTTCTCAATTTCTATTTCATTTATGTTCTTTCCTCTGAATCTTTCCCCTTTTCCTTGCTCAAGGAGTAATAGAATTTTTGCGACTTTGGCCGTTTGATACATATCTTGTGGAAGTCTGGAACAACACCTTTTTTATGAAAGATACTTGCAATTTAAACTGACTTACCTATAAAATTCGGCATGCGTCTTCTTCGTGTGTCCCATAAAGGTGGCGATTTGTTCCATTTCATCGTCTTCCATAGCCATTAATTGAAGGGTAGTTGCTATGTGTTTACGAAATTTTGTTGATCTTAGTAATTCCGGTTGCTTTGCACCACAGTCCCCAGCCAACTTTCTTATTACGCTCGATCCATCCATCCAACGATTTTCTGAATCTGGGTTAGCAAAGAGGTAGGGATTGGATTTAGGCACTATGTCTCTTGCTAGTCGATATTTTAGCAACTGATTAATGTATCTCTGAGTTGGTTTAGAAAATAATATGGGAACCGGTTTCGAACCCTTTCCACCAGTTATTACGCGCTTGTGGTTTTTGCTAATAATTCTCTCTGCCTCAGTTAGTGCCTGGTCAAAGCATTCCGGATTTACTGTGCTATAGCTTTTATTGTAATTTTCAATCTTTAAATATTGCACATCACCTACCCTCTTTCGATTGAATAGTACAGTTTTTGCTAAGACACATTGTGTCAATTGTTTGTAGTAAATTTTATCATTCATCATATCATATTTTCTAGTCCCTTTAAAGATTTGTCAGCAAGTGTATCTATGTAGTTATTAAATAGTTGAAGATCACTTGTGAGAGGTAACTGCAACGGTTTCTCCCAATGTTTTTCTTTTAAGTCTTTTAGTGCCAAGCTTGATAATTCGTTGCACCAATGCCCTTCAATTAATTTCCTTATATCCTTAATTTCTGATTTTCGTATTGCGTTGTCATAATGTTGTATACCCGGAATATTTCTTTTTTCCATAACTAATCTGTAAGCAACATCACACGCTATTTTTAGATTTGTTCCCATATGCATTGCTAGTGACGGTGATTTAAAACTTTTAGTGCTTTCGTCGTAACCGCTTATCTGTTTTGTGGCATAAATTAGATGTTGAAACATTTCAGGTTTCAAAGCGTCAAATAATCCGTTAAGAGGTTGCGTTGTCTTTAAAGCTATTAGTAGACGCCCCATTTCTCTCATTTTATTCGATACTACAGTAACAATTTACTGCCTTTTGTGTTTGGAAAGAAGTGCCTCCCCATATAAACAGATCAAAGGATCGTTTTTAACTATAGCGCTAATATTGTCTGGACGCATGATACTGAATACTTCAGTCTTTACTCTCGTAGACTTCAAAAAGTTACTGTTTTTTGAATTAATCAATGCCATGAAAGTTTGCGACGTGGTTAAACAATTTTTGGAATACTGTGTATTTTCAGGCTTACTCTTACACTTTTTTACATGTTTGAACAGTAATTTTTTTGTATACTGGCCTAAACAATAAGTGCAAACAAAATATTCAGTATGTATTTTTTTAGAAGTTTTTACTGGCCGTGTTATATTTTTTTCCGTCTTCAGAATAAAATATCCTTGTTTTCGTAAGGATGCCACTTGCACCAATCGTTCTCTACTTCCGGGCTTTAAGTTTTTAATCAAACGAACCTCTTTTTGGTCGTGATGATGTCGAAAAAGATGTCTTGTAAAATGTGTAGGAACGTCTTTAAAACAAATCGGACATATGGTTGGTCTTTCCCTTGCTGACGGTTTTCTTGAATATTCAGTCGGTATCTTTGAGATATAAACATTGTCATCAGAAGGCTAGAAAATCACAAAATAAAACAAAAGTTTTCACAGAGTATCTTATTTAGAATAAAAGGGTCGATGTCATATTAGGTTGAATTAGTATCGGAAATAGTAATACAAAAACTGTAGTGCAGTAAACCTGATGATGATAGCTTGGCTATCGAAACATGCGTCCAGTTTAGTGAATTTTTGTGGTAAGGTGTTTTTACTATTATTTGTATCGGAAATAGTAATAGGAAAGCCTAGCATTCACTCAAAACGTTCTTTAAACTCTAAGATGTTTGTATGGAAACAGAAGAAATTTTAAAACTACACGGTGTGTTCAACCATAAAAATATTTTATATTTATAGTTTTCATTTTTACCTACCTGTAGTGTATTAAACGACGGTAGTACAGCTTTACTAGTTGGACTCATCCCTAATTTTATGTCACTTAGAATTGTTATTTTTTTACGGGTTTCATTTAAAGACACAGGCAGGTAAATTTCCTGGAATGTACAAATGTTTTCATTCACGCTAATATACTTCGCAAAATGTACTTACTGGACTGCTTCCAGTGTCAGTGGACGATATCATAGATGTACCAGAGGTATTTTCATTTTCAGATGGGAAATATTCGGAACCCGAACTCTCAAGTTCCTTAAGACAATCCCGTATAGTATCGTTTGAATTCTCAGAGCTCTCATAATAATCGTCGAATGTACATGCAGATAACTCATCCGTTTTTTCGTTTGGGATGACTTCTTGGGTTTGTAATTTTACTTGAGGTGTTGAGTTGGTCATTGAATACGATACACTTGGCATATCAACATGTTTTGCTAGAGCCTCTAATGTGGGTAGTTCCAATGAACATTTTTGCTTATTACAATATGTGTTTCTATTAGAAATTTCGTTCAATATAATTCCTTCATTATATACAGGGTCTGAGTTAAGCTTTTTAGGAGTCTCCCAATTAAAACTTGCACATTCCATATTTTCGTTATTTGGCATGCTGTACATAGGAATCTGTACTTCTAAAAATTGAAATTGTTTTCTAAAGTTTTGTATATTTTATTATTGCTAAGTAAAGTGCGATAACTCTAACTCACAATCTGTATATAAGCAGACCCGTGTCTCACTTGTAAACCCAACTTAATTTGTCGTTTTCTAGTAATATCACTAATTAAGTGCAAAAAAGAATTTTTAAAATAATGTTTAAACATCAACTGATTATTATATTCTCTTAAATACTTTTACCACATTTTAAGAAATTTGGTAAATTTTTTTTTATTGGGCTACGTACACCAGTGGTTTTACTGAATTTAAAAGAAAATCTTTTTTTTTGATTAACTAACAGTTTTAAATCCAAGAGAAATCCTACTTGAAATAGGGGTTTCCACGAATGTACAGTAATATCTTATACGTGAATCGCAAAAGTACGGAAGCAAATTTATATTATAGTAATATAAAAGCGTACTGCAGTATGACAAATTGAAAGTTGTTAGATGTTCTTGACAATTAAAACAAAAGTTAAAATGCAACAAAAATTCAGAAACAGTTTTTTTTTACTGAGCGTTGAATAAAGTTGCATTCCTAAAATGCATTTCTTAGAAATGTGTCGCAAACTACCTTCCAAAATTTTATTATGTGTTACATTAAATTTGTGTACTAATGAGTACTATTCTGTCGGCTGTGACTGACTAAAAATCGCTTCATCGTTGACTTGTTAGCCACTCCAAATATGGATGCCAGAAAAAAGATAGATGCCACAAACCGAAAGGCGTTAAGTAAAGATTAACATATTGGTTACCATGACAACTAAGTGTAATCGGTCACAGACACTAATTAAAATATGTCGTCAAGCAGTAAGTAATAAATGAATGTACAATATATAAAAAATTTGCTTACCTTGTGAAGTTTGTTTCATGGCTAATTCTAAAATTTTCCTAGAACGACTCATTTTACATGCACTATACCACGCCCGGGACGCATAAGATTACCGAACTTAATAACGTATAAATAACCGAAATTTTAATATAATGCTGTAAATGCAGAAAAATTAATTTTGCGACGTTGCTAGTTCAAAGGGACTCGTAAATGCTGATATATAAATATTGGCTTCCTAAAATGCGTATTATATGTTTACTTCGCATATAATCTTATACAGAGTGACAACGGCGCTCTCTATAGACTAATATAATGAACTATACCGCGCATATTTAGGAATAGTGGACTGGCTTACGAAGCCCTAATCAAAAATTGACTGTAGGTTTCTATAATCATAGTGTGACTAGAGAAGAGTTTATACACGTTAATCTTTACGAAGCCCAATGCTGGGCTTCCTAAGATCGCAGAGGGCCTCAAATAATCAGTGAAGTATACCATTTGTGGCTTCGTAAAGGTGGAGTAAATATCTATATATATATATATATTATATATATATATATATATATATATTATATATATATAAGGTGAAATAAATAAATAAACTTACATAACACGGTATAAAAAATATAAAAAATGTGTAAAGGTATTTATAATACTAGGCATGGAACTCATTCTTTCCCATCCACTGTAAGTGGATTGTATCCTATTTTCATTGATTTTTCCTTACTTGCTTCCTCTTTTGCTCTATTACGAAGTTGCTTACGCTTTTCCATTTCCTCCTTGTAAGATCCTCATTGATGTATATTCGGTCGAGTTTGCAATTCTTCAGCTTGTGCTTATTCCGCAAGATCTAATCCTTTTCGTTCACGTTATTTAGTTCTACCAAACATGCTTGACTTCCAATGTCTTAGCATTTTTAACCTTTATGTCCAACTCTAGATATTTTTCTATTATATTTTCTGTTCCTTTTTTTTAACGCACCTGGGTTCTCCGTATCCATGATCATTGTTTGGAGCATGCTTTTCTTTTTCATATATATTCATAATTCTTCTGTATTCTTTTATTTCATCTTTAATTTTTTTGTTTTCCTTTCCAATTATTTCGTTCTGTTCTCTTAGTTCCTTATTTTCTTTTGTTAGTCCATTTATTTCACTTTTGAAGTCCTCTTGCTCGGTTCTTATGCGCTGTACTTCTTCCTTTATAAGTTTCTAGTCTGACTTCATGTCTGTCATTTTTAATATTTGGTCTAATTTATCATCATCTTTTCGCTGTGATTTAGTGGGAGCCCTTTCGGTTTTTTTTACTCATACTAAAAGCATTTTCAGGTTCTTCTTTTGCCTTCCGTTTTCTTTCGTCAGTCGAGTAACCATCACTTGAACTCATCTTTAAGTTAATTTCTTTATACAATTTTATAAATTCAAAATATTCTAAGCCTTCCCTGTCTTTTGTTTTTAATTTTCCTATTTGTTATTTTCTTATAACGGTATGTACCTAGACATTTTTCCCTTAAGCACGTAAAAACAGACGAAGGCAGACCTAGGTTCCTTCCTCTCGATTCGTTTTGTTTCTATATTTTATTTTAGTTGGGTATTTAACTCTTACTTACTCTGAAATTGAATTTGTAAGATGCACCATGGTTTCTTTTTTATAGGATACACTTTATCCAATTATTTATTTGGAGTTTCTCAGTTATTTAAGATCTATTGCGGAGCACAAGATTTAACACGACTTCTTCGCCTGGCAGCTGCACATACCCTCTGTTCATCTTAAAATATACAAAACAATAATGGTTTTTACAGACTTAATAGTTTAAAATAAAAGTTGAGTAATTCCGTTGCGTTTATTAATCGCCTGCATATTGATGTTGTAAATATTTTCAAAACGACATTATCCTCTTCTTGCGGTTCATATGTGTGCCAAACATCATCGTAAGCTTAACAAAAGTAGTGTAATACACAACAAGCAGCGATTATGTTAACAACTTTATTGATTTTATTGACGTTAACATAACTCTATATCCTCTATCTAGACTTTAAAATACCAATTTTCTATAACCACCCTTGTCATACTGTGGCACAGATTATGATTTCTCTGCATGCGGCAATAACCAACCCATTTTGCCGGTCTGAACAGCGAAGAGGCCTTTCCTCATTTGGTTCTCATCCCACGACTGCCTTGTAGATTTCCTAATATATGGATCCATATCTGAAATGAAGATGACATAATTTTAAATAAAATGTATAAATAGACTAATATAAAACAGTGGGAGTGGCTGAGATGGCATCTCAGACAACCAGCTCTTATGCCATCTCACTCTCATATACGTGCAAACCGAAATACAACCTCAAAAGTTTAAAACTTAAAACCAACAGTAAGCCACCAAGAGTAGTTTCAACAGTATTCTCAAAAGCCGATAACGAACACAAAAAGGTTTAGGAAACAAAACCTTCAAACGTGGTTTTTTTTTAAAACATGTATGTGGTAACTCACTAGCGAACACAAACGAACTAAGAATGGCGTGGGTACAACGATATATACGTTATTAGGCGGGTTCACACTGAGCGAGCAGCCTCGCGCGGCAGCCTCGTGCGATTACATCGCGAGCCTGCCGCGCGAATAATTTCGTCGTTTTTAAAATATGTAACGAAGCATTCTCGCGCGGTATTTTGAACGATTTATTTGCCGAGGCATAACAGAAAATAGTAAGTTTAGCGTAAGAAATCGAAATGGCAGCACGTGATCGGATTGCTATGCTGCTAGAAGTTTTATAATAATTCATAGTGTTTCAATAAAGGCAACGAAGAGCAAATTGAAGCGTTATTGGGTTAAACAAATTTATAGAAACCGGTTTGAATACCAAAATAAGTTATTACAGCAAATAAGTTTTGATAACACGGTGCAGAATTTTACCCGTATGGATTTAGAGGATTTTGAGCATCTTTGTTGAAACAGGATACAAATTTTCGGGAAGCAATAACCGTTAAAGAAAGGTTACTGATTACATTAAGATATATTGCAAACCGGAGACTCTTAGGCAAGGCGCGCACCGAAATGGCGTGGGGGTGGCGTGAAGGTGACGTAGCAGTGGCGTGGTAAGTGGTGTCACCTAAGCACATTAAAACCAATTGGCTAGCGCGCACCAATGTGGTGTAGTGGTGGTGTGGTATCTTGAACGTGGTGTTATAGTGGCGTGGTACCAGTCGGCCACCACTAGGCGACAGCAAGTTTAATCTCGAGTGGCAAGCGCCACGCCAGTATCACCTTGTTTGACGAACGAAGGGTATGAATCTTTGAGGCTGTAGTTACTGAAAAAAAATATTGACACTCCTCTACAGATAGTGAGGGATGATCAGGAGTTCAATATAGAGTTCGTTGAACTTGTAGAGGCATATTCCTGTCTTTATGATAACACAAGGGAGGACCATCATTTGTACCACGTACAAGAACGAGCATGGAAAAAAGTTGTGGGGGAGCTGAAAGAAGGAGGTAAAAAAACATATAAAATTAGTTACTACCTGTACATAAAGGGACTTTTCGTGCGATGTGTTTATGGCCCTCTTTTTTACTTACCCGGGAAGTGAAGATAATAGACACTAAAAGCAATTCAAACGCAAAACCTTTTTTGATTTTTAAGTGAGCCATTTATAGTAAAAAAATCATGTGATTTTTTTTACTATAAATTGTATACTTGAATGAAAAGAGAAAAACTATGAGTTTTTCTCTTACATCTATAGCGAGGTTGGTCGCCCTTCTTTGATTCGAAAGTCTTACTTGTTGCTGTAATTCTTGATTTCCCACCTCTATATCTGCATCTCCTCCTTTCTCTCCTCAAGGAGAAGAGAATATACCTTCGGCACTTTTAATAAAATTATGCAATACGCATAATTTTATGCCTGAACGATAGTATCTGCTCTGGATACACTGAGATTTATTATTGTGTGTAAGATTCTAAACTTAGACGATCATTCCAAAGGCACTTTTCAACTGATTTGCGTCTTCTTGACAGTCTTCCATTAAATACTCTCTTTCTATTTGTGAGCACCCTTTCGGGATAAGGTCCCATCATGTTACAAGACAATGGAATTGCTTCATCAGTGGCGAAGTCAAATGGAAAAATTCGTTTCTTGGCCCCGTAGTGGTGATGGTTCTGGCAAATCTAAAGTACCAGCAAATAATTGCTTTTCAAATGCACTTAATTTCAGTGCTCTACCATCGCTATTTCATCTGCTACTGCCATCAAAATGATAGAGAAGAGCCCTTTGTAATTAATGAACTGAAAGCCGTTGATGGATAACGAATTCTGATATGTTTGCCATCCACAGTGCCAACACGGTTGGGTAGGTTCCATAGGTCCCAGTACCTTTTAGCAAATGCCACACTGTTTGCCCGATCACTCTGCATTTCCTGATGCAGATATACACATTTTACTGAGTTTGCTACCAGATTAAAAAAAAAAATAACAGACAATCAAAAGCGGAGGTTTAAGATAGAAGTTCTTAAATTGATAGGACAAATTCTGGGTGAAATTTCGCCTGGAACCTCTGCAACTCCTTCTTCTGTGACGTCCATAAACAGTCCCTTAATTGTACTAACCAACTTGCCGCCAAATTATCCACAAGAAGTGAGGAGTGATCACTACAGTCTAGCTTCACTTCAGGAGTTTGATTCACAATATCCTTTGCTCTAATAAAATCATATGCATTCAAAGATCTATAGCTTTCATTTTAGTAGCCACTACTTACCCTAATCTTATTAACAACCGCTCCTCTGGAGATATACTTCTTCTATAATTAGTATCTCTTTTTTGAGTTAAGGGACGTACTTTTTCAAGTAATATACAAAACGTTTTTTTTTTCATTCGATAGAAAAGTTTAAACTTCATATCATCAAAATTTAAATCTTTTCTAAACATTATAGATCCCGTGAGTAGCATTCTGCTTCCAGAGTGAATGAATCCATGCCTTTCTTTTACGCTGCCTTGCATTCAGATTTAAAATTTGCACCAACGCAAGAGCATCCTCATTCTCTGATGACGACATTTTAACTGTACTATTCAGATGGCAAGCTAATGGTGTGGTGTCACCACACAATTGCGGTTCGCGTTAAACCATGTCATTATCACTACATCACCATTTCATCGCCACGCCACACATGTACCTTCTTTATACCATATACCACGCCACTGCCACGCTACCTCCACCTCATTCCGGTGCGCGCCTTGCTTTACACGAGTTTGCAATACTTGTTTCGTGTATCCAAACAATTGATATCTATTATCGTTCCTGAAGTTTGCGATACAATTGATGAAGGTATATTTGAATATTGGTGCGCATACTCTGTATTGTATCTTCCGATATGAGCTTCAAAAATAATGTTTGAAATGGCATGTTTCACGTGGGCTAGCGTAATTGGATCATACTTCCTTAATTGTTGCAATGTATTCGCCAAAGCTACTACAGCAGAACTTGCACATTGCTTGAGAAGCGCGAAAGCTTCACATACTCTATCATCTTTGACTTCCTCAGCATTTGGAGCAGGACGTTTTTTGGCATTGGCAGTTTCAGGAACATTTGCCACTTCTACTTGAGTATTTTCTGAATCTATAATAATAATAAAACCGGAGACCTGCCTACTTTTACAAGATACATATCTGCTAATCATAAAATTGTCAGTTTATCTCATAAAAGAATTTGCATAAATTTACGGGATGTGGAGTTACAAGTTACAATAGCATCACAAAAGTCTAAGGTAAAGTGGGGCAAGTGCAACCACTTTTTTGGATAGTGAAACTTTTGGCGCTATTTTAAGATAGACACAAATATTTCAAAAGCACCAGAATGGTATGTGTACGTCTTTGTTTACCTAGCTTCAATTCTGTAAAAACTTATATGGAACCAAATGAGATAATTTAATAAAAACTAAATATTTTTAAAACACCTATTGGTGATTGCACTTTCCCGACATGTGGGGCTTGAAATCGCCACATAAACGCTTAGTTTTTTAATTCGGGAAAGAGCAAAAGGTTGTGTTAAAAAGCAAAAAGAGTAAGTAAAACGTAAATTTGATAAAATTATTTGGATGTAACTTGAAACAGGGGTGAATTTATTATAAAAAATACATACAAATATAAATACACATCAAAGTGTTTCATTGAACAAATAAATACTACTTAACATTGGTAATAATAATAGGAAAGTGAAAACGACCTCTTTTGTTGTCAGAAACAGGTAGAATCTTTAATATTTGATGTTTTTGAATAATTGAAGTATCCTCGACATCTGGATAATAGAAAAAGCGTTTCAATGCTTTGTCTTGTTTTTCTCTTAAAAATGTATATCCTGAACCACTGGACTGATCAGAAGTGACTTTCCCAACATAATTTTTTACAAACTTCCCTTCCCTGAATTCAGCAATGATGTAGTCTCCCACTTTTATGGCTTTGTCCTTAAAGTCGTTATCTTGATACATTGACTGGACAGGTCTATCATCTTCATCTTTATCTACTGATGGTATTTGACACGTGTCTCTTTCGCTTTCTCCATCTGAAAAATCTTCCATATCGTCTTCTGTATCTATATATGATGGTTCACTGTCAGATTCGGTGTCAGTGTCAGTTTCAGTTTTAGATCTTTTATTTCCTGCAGTTTTTGACTTTCGCTTTTTCATTAAAGGCGCATTTATATCTGCTCTTTTCTTAACTTCTCTAGCAGTTATTACTTCAGCCCCACCTGCAACTTTTTTTCTTGGCTGTTTTGTGGAGATGCTTGTGTTTTGCTTTATTGTCTGCAAAAGGATATCTTCAAAGTGGTAGCTGCAAGAAGGTTCATTATCAGGCTGATTATCTGTAGAACCAGAAGATTCTGTTTGCAAAGCTTGGTCATCCAACGATTTATTTTGTTCTTCTGGTCCATCTGGCCTTTGGTTGTGCGTTCTGTTATTCGGTTCGACATCATCTTTTTCGGCAGCGTTCTATAACATAAACAAGTAAAATATAATAATAAAGGTTAGATTAAACTAATCATTTCTACATTTTTTTTTTGATTTTCTCTTAAATTTAGTCACTAGAGATATATATGATTTATAGATACCATCGACAGAAAAAGAGTGGCGGTTAGCTGTTTCTCAAAAATTTGAGGATAAGTGAAATTTTCCACATGTTATAGGCGCTATGGATGGAAAGCACATTATGTTGGTTACAGCTATCTTACCCATACTATCACCACCCCTGTATTGCCAACCCCTTAATCCTAACTTCCTGACATCAACTCTGCTAATTCAGCTGCTTTACATATATTTATGCACTGTGTTAAATTTAATTTAGCTTCTCTAAGTAATCTATCTCGCACTTTCCCATCTAAAATTCCAGAAACTATGCGATCCCTTATCACACTATCTCGCAGCTCACCAAAGTTACAATTTTGGCTAAGTTTCTTCAGATCCGTTATAAACATATCAACTAATTCACGTTCTTTTTGTTTCCTTGAAACTGGTGAAATTGGTGTTTATTGATTGTTTCATTTCCTTTTGGCTTGAAATGGTTTTCTAAGTAACATAACAGTTTATTCCAATCTTTCTTTGCAACCTCTGGAACTTCTAAAGTATTATAAATGTCTTGTACTTCAGGTCGTATAGTATGCAACAAATAGCCGCTTTTCTCTCAGCCAACATTTTGGAACTGGCATCCGCTCCTGATGCTTCTATAAATATTATAAACTGTTGTTTCCACCGTCTAA
Organism: Protaetia brevitarsis; assembly: GCA_004143645.1. NCBI lineage: Eukaryota > Metazoa > Arthropoda > Insecta > Coleoptera > Scarabaeidae > Protaetia > Protaetia brevitarsis. The sequence continues at coordinate 137,234 of RXPK01000162.1, read as the reverse complement.
AATTGCCTACTAGATCTTCTTCAAGAGACATTTCCCTCGGAGGCCTTAAGTTCTCCATTTCTTCCTTCTTTTTTTGCACTGGTTCTATACACACGAGTTTTTTTTTCCCACTAAACTAGGTTAGTAGAATTTGCTATTTGCTTGAGCACTAACTTTATTTTTATTTATTGCCGCAGCGCCATGTCACGTTGTAGAGATATATAATGTATATTAAAAGAGCAAGTATATAATTATGTAGATTTATACTCAACTTGTTAACACACATACGTTACAACCATCTTACCCGTACTATCACCACTGCTGTATTGCCAACCCCCTTAATCCTAACTCCCTGGAAACTGTTACGTGTAAATAGTTACGAGTTCAGTGCCATTGTCCATAGTTATGGATTTCGGTATCCCGTAATGTGCGAAAAAAATTATTAAGTTCATTTAAAATTTCAACAGCTGTTTTGCCTTTAATAATAATAAATGGTCTTTATTTCCTCAAACACAACAACGTACTTACATATATGGAGTATAACTTAACAAGGAAATAGGGCGAAATTCAGACGAATCTGTTTTTCAATTTAACCCTACATAACCAAAAAAAAAAACAAAACATATTTCAAGCACACGAGACGATGTACAATTTAAATCTAAATAAATACATAATTAGAAATATAAAGAGCTATACAGTGAGCGCGCAGCCACCAAACTAACATAGACCAGACTGAAAAGCAAATAGGATACGCTTGCCCTACCTTTGTAAACGCATCGATTATAGTGAGGAAATTAGTGTTATGCACAGAAAAGGTATCTATATGGATTTTCTCAAATGGTTTTTCATAATTTTCCGTTGGATTTAAGGGCAATTTTGGGGGATTTCATATTTGGCTCTTTTACATATTCATAGATAAGGTAGGTTGGTATAGATGGGTCGCTATTAAGAAATTCGTGTAACTATGCTGCTCGCGCCATCTAGCGATACGTATCCCCGCTTAGCGGACATTTAGCGCGGTTACTTAAAAATTATTTAAATTTACCTCAGAGTATTAAAGGAAGACTATGTTACCATTTTTTGCGCAATTTTCAACATATGAAAAGTCATATGTTGAAAGTTGCGCAAAAGTGGTAACACAGCCTTCCTTTAATACATTTTTTTGTTATAATACGAATAAAAAGACCACACATTCTATAATTACACATATATTTTCATTGAAACATATTTACAGAAAGTATCTTAACATAGATTTATGTATAAATTATAAAGTAAAGTATATTCTTTTGCATAACTACATATGATTCGACGTACTACATACAGAACAGAAGAAATAATTTACCTGTTGTCTGTGGCAATCTTGGTAGGAATAGTGATGGAATAGCTGTTTTCCATAAAAACATGTTAGACGATATGTCTTCTTGAGTAAAATGACTATGGCAGATACGATGATTTCGATAAATTATGTGCTGATCCACACTTCGCAATTTCTCATTTCCAGAAAAGCTCAATCCAATTATTGAAGCGTTCCGTATCGTTTTCTGGATTAGGAAACCGACGTCTAGAGGATGTTCGGTCAGTGCAACTCATTACTGCAGAGGAACGGCCACTCATGTCTAAAGCAACAATTATGCAGTAAATCACTTTTATCACAACAATTTTCACTTTTTAACTTACTTGGTGCAGAAAGAAGGCTTCGTAAAAAAAAACTTTTACTACGGAATGCACAGGTGTTCTATGCAAAACTGAAAGAAATCATAGAAAACGAAAAAAAAAACTTCTGTGAAACGAATAATTATTTGTTCAAGAAAACACGTCGCAAAATTTTTTGATTTGATAACGCTCGAATCGATAACACTCAATAAGCTGTCAGAACCAAAATGATACAAAAACAACAATGGCGGTAACACATGATTTATTCCAGGCGCCGCCTGGTGGATTATACCCCACAACAAATAGTGACGTCACGCTGATATAAACAAATCGTATTTAGTGCGCTATATATAATATTTTCTATTTGGTTGCAAATATTAAATATTAATATTTGCAACCTTAATTAATTAATATTTCATGAAGTTTTGGGACGCTTTGGAATTATTCGTTTGTGTAACCTGAATATATACTGTTTTACCATCTTTAATAGTGAATCTTCTTGGTTGTGGATCTACATGTACAGTTTTTACATGTATTTGATATGGTATGTTGTTAATAGCCTCCTCTTGTATAGGGATACTGGCTGGCCGTTTTTCTTCGATATTCGAATGGATCGTGTCTAATAGATCGTTCTCGATTTCCATCTCTTCTAGGATTCGTTCTACTTCGTCGGGTGGTAACCTGTCTTCTAATACTCTGTCTAATTCTTCTTCATCTACGTTAACTACCATCGATTGTGTATCTAAGGGATAAAGTTCAATTCTAGATAGAGCGTCCGCATTTGTGTTATATTATATAGTTTCCTTTTTTATAAATGATTTCATAATCGAATTCTTCAAGATGGAAGTGTTGTTCGGTGTCAGCTGAATTTACAATTGTTGTATAACATTCGGCGTTTTCAACGTCGACTATGGATGCAGGTATTTCTAAATTTGATTTAATTTTGGTATAGGGTAGGTATTTTTCTCGTCACATGACATTAACTGGGATTTTTATAATTTTTTCTGTTCTAGCGGGTATAACAAATTTTTGTACTGGCTTTTATGGTGAAATATTTCTATTTTTTATTTCACTGTCTATATGAATAGTAATTTGCGTATTCCTGGTAATTAAGCGTTTATTTTCTAAATCCACTTTTGCGTCCAGTTTTTTCAATAGATCTAAATCTATTAATCCATCATAATTTGGATTCAAATCGGAAATATGAAATTTATGAGAAATATTATCTCTAAAAATTTGTGAAATTAGTTTGAAAATGCTGAAGTTATGTTGACTGACGTCGTGAGCTGTTTGAATTACAAAATTATCCTCTCTAACTAGGTGCGGGTAATATGATTGTGATTTTGTCGAACCGGTATCAATCATAAATTTAGAATTAGTTTCAGGTACAATAATATATGGGAGTTTAGATGCTGTAGTCACATTTAATTCTATTATTTCTTCTTGTTGATCTCCGAAGCTGGTTGGCGAAAATTTCCGCCTGCTTCATTGTCTTCTATTACCATTTCTAAATCCTGAATTTGATGACCAATTCATGGATGTCGGTTTAGGTAGATTTGGTTTTGGTAAATTTGGTCTGAATGGGAATTGGGTATTTCGTGTCATTTGTGAGGGTGGCTTAAAATTGGAGAATGCTGGTTCCTGCGGTTTAGGTTCGAAATTTGTTTGAACAGGAGGTTGTTTAAAGGGTTCAAATGGACGTGGGGGTTGTTAACGTATAGGTATATAAACAGGAATGTTAGAATTTGGGTGCCGAATTGGTGAGTGTACTTTTTGGGAGTTTGGTTTTGGTGGCTACATCTTCTGCCGTTGGTAATGTAAATTCTCTTGCTCTTGAGCGTAATTTAATGCGTCTTCTAGGGTCTTGGGGCTTCGACATTGCATAATTAAGCTGGTGGGTTCCCTTAATCCGTTTATGAAAGTTTTGTGACACTTTTACCGCAAAATAAATCGGCTTCCACGCCGCCGCAATCCGAACTCCCTCGTGTAACTCTCGACTTACCGTGCCCTCGCTTGTGGGGACTCTGCCAGTTCCAGTGGTTCCTATAGTTTAAACTCCTACGAGGGTCGTCGGAATAAACTAAGAAATTGCGGGATCTTACAAGGGAGGAAGTTGGTGAACGCATAACAGAAGACACGATTTTCAGATAGAAAAAAAAACGTATAATTAGGGGTTAATAATATATCAAAAAAAAAAACAACTCCGTTGTGGAAGTTTACAAATACAAAAGAAGTAATCTAAGTAATTAATGACAATAATATGACAAAATAGGAATGTTCCCAGCACTAGTAGTAATATTTAAATGAAAATGTAGTGATAAAGCCACCAGATCTAAATGAAGCATATGTATCTGTAAAAATACAAATACTCAATATGAAATGGAAAATAAGTAATAACACAAAATAAAAATATCTAATATATGATATGTGATATGTAATACGTAATATGTGCCCAGCACTAATAATATCTAAGAGAAAATAAAGCAATGCCGCCAGTAGGTAAACAATAGGGCTTCTAGCTCAGTTTCAAGGCCGTTCTCCTCCAGGTCCCCCAGAGCGGCGCTGTAGGTGGGAGGGGCAGCTCAAGGCGATGGCGTCCACGCGGACGACATCCGCGGTAGCTTGGAGAAGGTTTTTGAAACGTGGGGTGAGGGGCCTTAGCCGATGACGTCATTGGCATTATTTTACTTATTTAATATTATATAGGTATCATATTCGATTAAGAATTCTAGAAACTTAATAACTATAATGAAATTCTAACATTAAATAATTACATATGTCTTTTTATTATTCACATTAAAATTTAAAATAGCATAAATCATTTTACTAATTATTACTTTTCAATTAAAACTTGAACAAACACATGTATTAGGAATGTAGACGTCAGCGCTATGCATTGAAACATTCCATTGACCTCCGCGTAAGAGACAATTGCTGTGTAAGCGATTCTATAGACTTGTCGTTTCTTGTTTAGCGATATTGTGAACTGATACTTCGGCAATTTTTAAGTACGTACAATCGCCGACAATATTTAGCACTCGAACGATTGACTCGCCGCTTTGATAATGCTAAATAATAATGTCGGCGGCTGTATATACAGTTCCGTTGTAAACTATTGTTTGAATGGTTTTTACTTTTAAAGCGTTGGCTTAGAGTTATTACGCGCAGTTCTTTACGGACAATTCAGACGCAACAAACTTTTTATCTAAAAACGTCAACCAAATAAAATTGGTCCAGTCCTTTTTTATGAAAGTGTGTGAAATGGCAACTAAAATAGCTGCAGATATGGTTGCGACCATGGAACGTCTGAAGAACACCGTTCGTAGGGGTGACGATGTAACCCCTTACATTGAACGGTGTTCTAGATTACTACATGTATTGAATGCAGCATTAAGAAAGGCGAAAAATGTCGGAGAAAAGGTACTTGTGATCTGTTGTATTTAATTGTTTATTATAAATTCTTATTTTTTATTATAGTCGAATTTAACAGCAGCCATCGGGAAGATAATGGGTTATCGCACGTATCTGAAGACATTAATGGTGCAAGGAGGCGGAAATGTCAAGCAAACGGATCGTATTCGATGGCATGATGTTCAATCGGCTTTCCAAAAACGCATCCGAACCGGCTGCATTACCAATTTACGCCATGTTGACCCTGTATTGTTTTTGGACGACGCTAAAGAGATGTTCGCAAGGCAGATTAAGAATGAACTGAAGAAGGAGCCATTCTTAAAAGTCAACACGGTGTTTTGCGGGAAGTTTAAACACGAAGACCTAGAGGAATTCAAATATTTTAATACGACAAATAAAATGATTAATATAGATACCGATTTGGATGTGTGGTATATCGAAAACGTTAAGGATGTTATTTTACGAGAACTAGAAGAATTTCAAGTAAGTTACCAGATGACATTTAGAGATCCCTAGGTAATATTTTTTATTTTGAAGGAGCGAGATAGTGGATGGGCGTTATCGACCGTGGTGGATTTGGCTGTTAATATTAACAAGTACACCCCACAACGTGTTGGGTCCTATATTCCGCTACCGCCAGCCATTCAGCGTAAAAAGGCTTGTGTAAACGTGAAAAACATGTACGACGATGCGTGCTTTGCGTGGGCTGTAGTGTCTGCGCTATATCCCGCCCAAGTGAATGCCGATCGCACCACCAGTTATCCACACTATGGTGAAGTGCTAAATTTAGGTAATATCTCGTTTCCAATCCAACGGTCAGACATCCAAAATTCGAAAAATTAAACAATATTAGTGTAAATGTGTATATATTAGATAAAAAACTACGGTGCACTCCCAACCGACTCACCAAAACAGTAATGGAAGACATGTAAATTTGCTCCTTTTACAAGATAAAGAAGACCACGCAAAGTGTCACTATGTGTGGATAAAAGACCTTAGTAGGCTAGTATCCAAACAATTAACTGCTATGAAGTGCAAAAAATTTTTCTGTGATCGGTGTTTACATTACTTTTATTCAAAGGCAACATTACAAAAACACAGTGAGGAATGCGGCAAAGTAAATGACTATAAAGTATCTTTCCCGGAAGAAAAAGTTATTAAATTTAAAAATTATAAAAATAAACTAGAGGCTCCTTTTGTTATATATGCGGATTTTGAGTGTTTATTATGCCCGATCAATGACCGCAGACTAACTCACAAGCACGTGCCGTACAGCGTTGGGTATTATTTCAAGTGCTCCTATGATAACGAACTTTCATATTATCGTAGCTATAGAGGTGCTGATTGTGTACAGTGGTTTGTAAAAGAACTACAAGAACTCACAGAAAACATTGAAACTGTATATTGGTGCCCCATCCCTATGGATAAGTTAACCCGTGAGCAATACAATGTATATAATAATGCCACAAAGTGCCACATTTGTGATAAAGATCTAGATATAGATAAAGTGCGCGATCACTGTCATCTAACGGGCAAGTTTCGAGGAGCTGCACACGCCCAATGCAATTTAGACTATCAAATAACAAAAACCATTCCCGTGATTTTCCATAATCTCTCCGGCTACGACGGTCATTTGTTGGTAGAAGAATTGGCGGGAACTGGTCATCTGCAAATAATTCCCAATAACACAGAACAGTATATATCAATGACGTATATTTTTAATGAAACAGAACTAAATTTAAATTTATAGACTCTTCCGTTTTATGGCTTCTTCGTTAGACAAATTAGCGGGTTATTTAGAAGATTATCCTATACTTGAAAGCCAGTTTAATAGAGACGTAAATTTATTAAAAAGAAAGGCGTCTTTCCTTATAAATATATAAGTTGTTGGGAAAAATTACAAGATGACAATTACCACCAATCGAGGGTTTTTACAGCGACCTAACCGACACTAGTATTTCCAAAGCGATTATCAATACGCGCAAACTGTCTGGCAAGAATTCAATGTCAAAATTTAGGGGAATATTCCGACCTGTATTTGAAAACTGACGTCTTATTGCTAGCCGATGTGTTTGAGAATTTTCGCGAAAATTGTATGCGCACTACGGATTAGATGCAGCACAATATTATACAGCACCCGGTTTAGCATGGGATGTTATGTTGAAACATACAGGTGTAGAATTAGATACCCTTCAGGACGTGGATATGCTAATGTTTATCGAAAAAGGTATTCGCGGTGGTATGACGCAATGTTCGGCTAGGTACGCTAAAGCTAACAACAAATATATGCCCGACTATGATCCGGCAGCTCCGAATGTTTTCTTAATGTACTTCGATATTAACGCGATGTATTCGTGGGCGATGTCTCAATACCTCCCTTACGGTGGATTAAAATGGGTTGAAGATCCAGAAAATGTAAATTTTAACGTTCCTGACGATAACCCAATTGGATACCTCCTGGAAGTTGATTTGGAATACCCCCACAACATACATGACCGCCAAAGCGATTTACCTATGGCTCCCGAGAAAGGAAAACCCCCAGGTAGCCGCCAAGAAAAAATGTTAGCAACGCTACGAAAAAAAGAAAAGTATGTGATCCATTACCGCAATCTCAAACAGTATCTGTCGGAAGGTATTGTTTTAACTAAAATTCATCGTGTGTTGGAATTTAAACAATCAAATTGGTTAAAATCCTACATCGAACTAAATACGACGCTGCGACAGAATGCCAGAAACGAATTTGAAAAGAATTTATTTAAATTGATGAACAATGCCGTGTTTGGGAAAACGATGGAGAATGTGCGTTTACGACGAGATATTAAAATTGTTGGAAAATGGGAGGGCCGATACGGCGCCGAATATTTAATTAGTAAGCCTAATTTTAAGTGTAGAACTATTTTTAATGAGAATTTAGTAGCTATAGAGTTAACAAGGACAGAAGTAAAGTTTGATAAGCGATATATGTGGGCATGTGCGTTTTAGATGTATCAAAACCAATTGTATGATTTTCATTATAACTACATGAAAAATGTGTACGGAAATAACTGTAAGTTGTGCTATACGGACACAGATTCCCTGATATACGCGATAGAGACTCCAGATGTATACGAAGACATTAAACAAAACCTTAGTGGATTCGATACAAGTGATTATCCCGCAGACAACGTATATAAGATACCGCGAGTGAATAAAAAGTGCGGTTTAATGAAAGATGAAGGTGCCGGTAAATTACTGCTGGAATTTGTGGGACTTCGTGCAAAAATGTATGCATGCAAATACCAAGACACTCTCATAAAGAAAGCCAAGGGTGTGAAGGGGAGTGTTATTCAACGCCAGATAACGTTTGATGACTACTTGAACTGTTTAATAAGAAATAATGAAATGCAACATGATCAACGGAATATACGCTCGTTTAACCATATACTCTACACTACCGTCCAAACGAAAATCTCCCTTAGTCCGTACGATGATAAGCGCTTCCGAGTACCTGGTTTTACTGATACTTTACCATGGGGGCATTATTCCGTACCAGAATAGGTAAAGTATCCCCTCTACAGTTCTCTTCACAAATATAACGTGAACCAGTAAAAAAATAATTCAGTTTAAATTTAGTTTACGAATAAGACAGACCTCAAACTATGGCATCAAGTAATATAAAAGTTTTAATGTAATTAATGTTTACCTATTTACATTTATTCTTTCTAGTTACGTACAACGACTTCCTCGACAACGCCCTAATCATGCAGGAGAAATCTATTGCCAAGGAAAAACAACTAATTGGACAGTCCACCTTTCCCCTCAACAAATGCGGGTCCAAGTGGATTACCGTAGGCCTTAGTGCGGCAGCAGGATTCAATCCGGTCATACAAATAAGATCAGCGACATCATGTGTTTTCTTCACTAAAGATGAATGGGCAGAGTTTTGTAAGAAAGACGGTAACACTTCTAAACATGAAATTGAGGCTAGCCAGTACAGAGACATTTGTGTTATAAGACTAAAAAGTCGTGGCCAAGAAGTTGTTTTATCTACCGAAACATATAATAATTTGTATAATTTGCAACAGTTAATCCAGGATAAAATAAGTTTATTGCTGAACAGTGATTTTGTAACATTCTATAAATCTATCTTAAAATCATGCAAAAACTTAGAAGGTGACTTATATAACAATATCTTGTACTTTTTATCCGTGTACACAAATTCTTATAATGCTTCATATATAATGGAAGCTTTATTTTTTTCTTTTGATACTGTTCTATATGATTTTAATATGATCGAAGAATGAAAATAAAAATAATTCTAGTACATTACGTGATTTGTTTTATTTGTTTTTGCTGCTCATTATTTTAAAAGTAAGAAAGTGATAAAAATATATGTAATACATTATACAGCGTATTTAATTCGCGAAATTGCAATATTGTGTAACATTATGCAATAGTCTTTAACTATTATTATACGTGTACGAACACGAACAATTCAAGGCACAATCCTGTTCTACAAAGCAACATGGTCTTGGTGTTAATGAATTAATAGAAGTGTTGTAATGTTGCAATTTGAGACGAATACAACCGTATTGAATTTCATAATATTTATGTTTTACGTGTAATAGATTTAAATACCTCCTTTAACTTTAAACATTTATCAATATCATTTAATATTAATAAATAAAACAATGTTTTTGTTAAAAAGTTTATTCAACTAAATATTAAATAGCAAACAATGTATGAATAATAAAATTACAATACGTTATTCTATCAATCCAACTGTTGTGTTGTTTTAATCTAAGCTTAACCATTTTATATAAACTTATTTCCCCGTTTACGTAATATTTTCTCCACCAGATAAATGTCCGGATGGCTTAGCTTTTGTAGTTCATAATCGTAAAAAGCACCGAGAATAGGTCTCCCATTCGTATCTTCTAATAAATAAGTTGTAGGGTTAGTTATTTTAACTTTTACTATTTTAAAAATTCTGTTGACCAATTTGGCATATATCCTTTTTCAAATATCCCCTTTTGCTTACTTAAACGTACTATATCATCAATATGGAAGCGTTGTACACCCATTGTTTTAATATTATTGTATGCTGTGGTAAGCAAACGTTGTTCATTATTGTAATTAACATCCACAGGTCGCATTTTTATCGTTCTATGTTTAGTTTTTTATAAGTATCAGTAATTTAGCGAGAATATCAAGCCATTTGTATTTACCGCGTACACTAAATCTTTGTATAGTTTTTCCTTGATTGTACGAATAACTCGCTCCACAATTTGACGCCTTTTTAACACTATAAATGTAGAAATAATGATAATACCATCTTATCATTAGCTTCTTAAATTGTGCATTATAAAACTCTTCCCTGCGTACAGTCTGTAAATTCTAGGGACACGTCTTCTGTAGAATTTTCTCCATAGCAAGTCTTTACTTCGTTAGCGCCTTTACTCTTTAATGGTTGAGTCCAAATAAACTTTGAAAAGCAGTCGATAACTACTAATATGTATTTAAAACCTCGATTTTCGCGAGAATAACTCGTGAACTCTGCTAAATCAGCTTGCCATAAATCATCTAACTTTTATAACAACGCGACGCCTTCTGAATTTTTTTCTAATTGGTTTATGTAATTCGTTAACTATATCTCTTTAATACGACTCATTACGTTACCGAAGATCGCTTGTCTAAAAGATTCATTCGTGTTTCTAAGCTTCTTAAGAGGTTTTCTCAGCAGCTCCTCACTACTGCGACAGTTATGTTCGAATGAATCTAATTTAAGTTGTGTGCGACTCTCCAGAGTCATAATTTTATTGAGTTCTTGCTCATGCTGTTTCCATAAACGTCTTCATACTATGTAACCTTTTGTGAATATTACTTATTTCACGACTGTGTGAAATTTGTTCTTTCATCATTTATCTAGCTTTAGTTCTAGCTCCTGCTAATTCTCTCATGACTTTTATTTTTTGAAAGTTTTTTACTGATTTATCAACTAGTCCTTATTAGCACAATCGAGATATCTATAGGAGATGAATAATAACACAATCGTCCTATTTTCAATGTTGTAATTGCCGTCTCGGTAAGTGAATGGTGCTTCCATTTGATGAACAGAGAACACTTGGTGCTGCTAAGTGTCGCCCAAATTATCAGTATGGTTTGATGTGTAAAAACAACAATTAGGGATCAAACTGTCNGAGAGATGTTGTTGGGAAATTACAAGATGACCAATTAAACAAATGACGGTTTTTCAGGCGACTAACGACCTAATATTTCCGAAGCGATTATCAATACGCGCAAACTGTTGGCCAAGAATTTTTCAATGTCAAAATTTAGGGGAATATTCCGATCTGTATTTGAAAAATGACGTCTTATTGCTAGCCGATGTGTTTGACAATTTTCGCGAAAATTGGTATGCGCACTACGATTAGATGCAGACAATATTCACAGACGGTTTAGCGTCGGGATGTTTGTTGAAATACAGGTGTGGATTGATACCTCAGGAGTGATATGCTATGTTTATGAAAAAGGTATTCGGTGGTATGCGCAATGTATCGGGCTAGGTGCGCTAAAAGTAACAACAAATATATGCCCGATATGATCGGATTCGATGTTTTTTTAATGTTTCGTATTAACGGGATGTATTCGTGGGCGTCAAACCTCATTACGGTGGGTTAAAATGGGGTTGAAGATCCAGAAAATGTAAATTTTAACTCCTGAGATACAATGGAACGCTCCTGGAGTCGATTTGGAGTCCCCAAAATCATGACGCCAAAGGATTTACCTGGCTCCGGAGAAAGAAAACCCCCAGTAGCTCGCCAAGAAAAAATGTAGCAACGCTACCGAAAAAAAGAAAGTATGTGATCCTTACGCAATCTCAAACAGTTCTGTCGGAAGTATTGTTTTAACTAATTCATCGTGTGTTGGAATTTAACAATCAATTGGTTAAAGTCTACATCGACTAATACGAGCTGCGACAGATGCGAAAACGATTTGAAAGAATTATTTAAATTGATGAATAAGCGTGTTTGGAAAACGGAGAATGTGCGTTTCGAGAGATTTAAATGTTGGAAATGGAGGGTCGAAATGGCGCCGAAATTATTGTAAGCTAATTTAAAGTCTGACTGTTTTAATGAGAATTTAGTACTATAGAGTTACAGGAAGAATAAGTTTGATAAGCGATATATGTGGGTATGTGCGTTTTAGATATATCAAACAGTATTGTATGATTTTCATTATAACTATATGAAAATGTGTACGAAATAATGTAAGTTGTGCTATACGGACACAGATTCCCTGATATACGCGATAGAGACTCCAGATGTATCGAAGACATTAAACAAACTCAGTGGATTCGATACAGTGATTATCCGCAGACAACGTATATAAGATACAGCGAGTTAACAAAAAAGTGCCGGTTTAATGAAGTGAAAGTAAGCCGTAAGGTACTGCTAAATTATGGGACTTCGGCAAAAATGTATGCATCAAATACAAGACACGCTCGTAAGAAGACAAGAGTGTGAAGGGGAGTGTTTTCAACGTCAATAACGTTCGATGACTACTTAAACTGTTAATCAGAAATAATGAAATGCACATGACCAACGAAATATCGCGCTGCTTAACCATAACACTACACTGCCGCCCAAACGAAAATATCCTTAGTCCGTACGATGACAAGCGCTTCCGAGTACCGTTTTACTGATACTTTAACATGGGGGCATTATTCGTCAGAATAGGTAAGTATCCCTCTACAGTTCTCTCCACAATTAAAGTGAACAGTAAAAAAATAATTCGTTTAATTTAGTTTACGATAAACAGACTTCAACAATGATCAAGTAATACAAAGTTTTAATGTAATTATGTTTACCATTTTACATTTTTCTTTCTTTCTAGTTACGTACAAACTTCTCGACAACGCCTAATCATGCAGGAGAACTATTGCAAAGCAAAAACAACTAATTGGGCAGTCTACCTTTCCCTCACAAATGCGGGTCAAGTGAATACCGTAGCCTTAGGCGGCAGCAGGATTCAATACGGTCATACAAATAGTCAGCGACATCATGTGTTTTTCACTAAAGATGAATGGGCAGAGTTTGTAAGAAGAAGAACATTCTAAACTGAAATTGAAGCTAGCCAGTATAGAGACATTTGTGATTATAGACTAAAATAGTGGCCAAGAAGTTGTTTTTATATACCGAGAATATAATATTTGTATATTTGCAACAGCTAGTCGCGATAAAATAAGTTTATTGCTGAATTGATTTTGTAACATTCTATAAATCTAATCTTAAAATCATCAAAAACTCTAGAAGGTGACTTTATAACAATATCTGTACTTTTATCGTGGTAACAAATTCTTATAATGCTTCATATATGATGGAAGCTTATTTTTTCTTTTGATACTGCGTGTATGATTTTAATATGATGGAAGAATGAAATAAAATAATTTTAGCAACATTACGTGCATGTGTTTTTATGTTTCGCTGCTTATGATTTTAAAAATAAGAAAAGATGATAAAAAATATGTAATACATATACAGCGTATTAATTCGCGAAATTGCAATATTGTATAATCATATGCAATAGTTAAAGGTGTACGAAGAGAACAATTCAAGGCACAGTCTTGTTAATAGAAATGTTGTAATGTGCAATTTAGACGAATAAACGTATTGAATTTCATAATATTTATGTTTACGTGTAATAGATTTAAATTCTCCTTTAATTTAACATTTATCAACATCATTAATATTAATAAATAAACAATGGTTTTATTAAAAAGGTTTATTCAACTAAATATTAAATAGCAAAAATGTATGAATGATAAATCAATACTTATTCTTAAATACAACTGTTGTGTGTTTTATCTAAGCCTAACCATTTTATATAAACTGTGTTTCCCCCTTTACGTATATTTTCTCACCAGATAAATGTCCGCATGCTTGTTTTTGTAGTTCATAATCGTAAAAAGCACCGAGAATAGTCTCCGATTCCATATCTTCTAATAAATAAGTTGTAGGATTAGTTATTTTAAATTTTACTATTTAAATAATTCCGTTGAAACAATTGGCATATATCCTTTTTCAAATATCCCCTTTTGCTTAACTTAAACGTACATATCATCAATATGAAAACGTACACACCCATCGTTTTAAATTATTGTATGCTGTGCAAGCAAACGATGTTATTATTGTAATTAACATCCACAGGTCGCATTTTTATCGTTCTGTGTTTAGTTTTGTTATAGTATCAGTAATTTTAACGAGAATTAAAGCATTTGTAATTACCGCGTACACTAAATCTTTGTATAGTTTCCTTGATTGTACGAAACACTCGTCCAAATCGACGCTTTTTAACATATATGTAGAATATGATTAATACATTTTATCCGTTAGCTTCTTAATTGTGCGTTAAACTCCACTTCCTGGCGTCAGTATCAAATGCTTAGGACACGTCCTTCCTGTAGAATTTTCTCCATAGCAGCTTTACTTCGTTAGCGCTTACTCTTTAATGGTGAGTCCAAATAAACTTGAAAAGCAGTGATAACTACTAATATGTATTTAAAACCTCGATTTTCGCGAGAATAATCGTGAACTCTGCTAAATCAGCTTGCCATAAAATCATCTAGACCTTTATACAACGCGACGCCTTCTGAATTTTTTTCTAATTGGTTATGTAATTCGTTAACTATATCCTCTTATACGACTCATTACGTTACCGAAGATCGCTTGTCTAAAAGATCCATTCGTAGTTTCTAAGCTTCTTAGAGCTTTTTCAGCAGCTCTCACTACTGCGACAGTTATGTTCGAATGAATCTAATTTAAGTTGTGTGCGACTCTCTAGAGTCAATAATTTATAGTTCTTGCTCAATGTTCCATAAACGTCTTCATACTATGTACGTTTTTGTGAATATTATATTTCACGACTGTGTGAAATTTGTTCTTTCATCATTTGATCTAGCTTTAGTTCTAGCTCTCCTATTCTCTCACTAAACTTTTATTTTTTTAAAGTTTTTACTGATTTATCAACATAGTCCTTATTAGACACAATCCAGATTATCTATAGGAGGACGAATATTAAACAATCGTCTATTTTCAATGTGTAATTGCCGTCTGCGGTAAGTGGAATGGTGCTTCCCATTTGATAACAGAAGAATCACTTCGCTGCTGCTAACGTGTCGCCCAATTTATCAGTACTGGTTTGATGTGTAACACCAACAATTAGGTGACGGCCAAACTTGTCTATATTCATTCCGCTATAACTTCGCTTCTTTCAGTTCCTCATATAGACGTAATTTCGTATAATGACCTGTGTGGGCCAGCTTGCTCAGATGCAATTAATAACCTAAGTCTATCAACCAGCTAATTTATATCATCCCAATAGACATACTGATAAGGTGCATTATTCACTACATCTGTTCACCGAGCGCGTGACCTCTTCGCCAACGTGACTTATAGTGGAAGAACGTGGACGGCTTATAGGGCTCGCAATGAAGGAGCAATTAAGGGTTTAATGATAGAGTATGTTTAAATCCCCTGTTACCTTTTACTCGTTTTTAGGATCGAAAATTAACATGATGAACATTAGTACGCTTTAGTATATCACGGTACTGTTCTTTATCCTTGTTTAGTATAGCGTTAGGACGCGTTTTAAAGATTATTCATAGAGACCAGGAGTTCCCTTATATCGTATACCACCTATAACGAGATCATCACCATCGATCTCTAAGATGGCATTACTATTTGAGTTGATTGTTGTAGGATCCATATGAACCCAATCGTTGTATCGTACTCTCCCTGAGTATCTGAAAGTAACCCCTCGATATAAGTTCTTGGGTACTTGATATTGTTCAAGGAATTCATTAACAGCTTCAGGATTCTGCTCAAGTAAAGTCTGATATTCTGTCGAATTGTTGGAAAGACTTGTCAGCATTGATTTCCTCTTCTTCCTCTTCGTAAAGGATTATAATCAATACTATGTCTCCTACTGGTCTTGCAGTAGGTGTTTTTCCTGGTCGTTGGTGTTTGGGTTGAAAGTTCTGCATCATTGTGGGCTACTTCACGAGAAAGTTCAATGTTTTTTCAATTTTGCTGGTATATAATGTTCTCTCTATTAATAGTTTCAGTTTTTAATATTTTTTTAAGCGGTTCCGTAATAGGTTTGAAATGCTTTTCTAATAAGTTTTCTGCTTCGGTCCGTCCCATTTTCATAGCAGCTGCTTTTTTCGTATAAGCTTTGCTAGCTTTAATGATTTCTGATGTAAGACGTTCTTCCTCATTTTCGGGTTTGCACTAATCAACTTTATTTTTGAACTGATCATTTTTTCTGTCGAGCTGTTTTATATAACAGTCGAGAAAATTTTCGATATCTGCCGTTTTCAATATCACTATCTTTATCTATAACTAAAATCCATATTTGTATTCCAACATTCAGAACATATTTCTTTAAATATTTCAAACGTCATATCGGCACCCTACAGTTCGTCGTAAATATGTCGTAATTTATATCATCTTGCTTAAATAAATTAAAAATTTGCGTTATCACGAATCAAATGCTTGTATGCGAGCATAGATTGACACAAATAAAGGAATCTACTGCTTTATGTCTGCCCATACTAAAGAAATCTTTAATTTTATTTTGTTTGTCAGATACAACGTCGTCGAAATAAAATAGAATTTTGACGAGCTTCTGATGGATCTAAGTACATCGTCGTTTTCCTTGAAAGGAAAATACCCATATGTGGTACAGTTTTCAAAACTCTTTCCAAGAATTGATATTTTGGCTGATACAGCGATTTCGAGTAAACGTAGACATTTTCAAATCGGAGTCCGTTTTGATCTATTAGCAGGCTAATCATTACGTTTGTTTTACCACAGTTAGAAGGACCGCAGATTATACAGCGCACACTGTTAGGTAGTAAAACCATGTCTGCGCATACGATTACCTATCGTAAACACACAGTCCAATTTCTAACAGGTAACGTACTACGTTGCTTGACGACACGCATTCTGGAGGTTTGACTGATATAAAAGTAAAAGACTTAGAGTTTTATATCATTCTTGTGATGCTAGTGATCAAGAAGAAGTGGTGTTGTTAACACTTTAATCAATAAATTGCCAATTGAACTCCATTTACCCGGCTACCAATACTGTGACTGGCACAAAACTACAAAACGCCTGCGCCCCGGTGACGTTGAAATAAATCCTCTCGACAGAGCGTGTAAAGATCACGATATAGCGTATTCGCAGAGTTCAAGATCTAAAACATCGACACGAAGCCGACATATTCTACAAGAACGTGCGTGGGAGAGGGTAAAGTCAAAAGACGCAGATTTTCGAGAAAAAGTTGCTGCTGACGGTAACCAACGCAATGAAAGTAAAAAGAAACTGGATGGGAATAAGAAAAAATCGTTCAGGAAGTTTGTATTTTCCAAAGCAAAAGATGCGCTTAAGGGACAAAAGAGTTATAATCTAAAAGAAGGTGCGAAGCTCTCTCTTATGGCTGCTAAAACTGCTATCAAAAATGCTGGTGGTAAGAAAAACATACAAATTCCAGCGCATCATACCTTTGCCGAACAAGGAGGTATTCTACATTCCTTATTCCATTATTTGCGGGATTAAGTGCATTAGCGGTCTAGCTGGTGGGGCTGCTGGTATAGCACAAGCCGTTAATAAAGCGAAAGCAGCACGTAAGGAATTAGAAGAATCACAGAGACATAATAAAACAATGGAAGCTATTGCTATAGGAAAGAAAGGAGATGGCTTATATTTAAGACCTTACCGTAAGGCATGGACTATATTACATCAGAAAAAAACCACTAAATCGACTGCCACGCAGAGCACTTACCAACATCGATATTTGCAAATTTGGAGAAAAATACTCCTCAATTTTCGTGGTGTTTTTTATGAGGATAATTTTACCGAAGTCCCCTAAGTTCAACGAGTGCGCAGTCGGTAATTTTAGACAGTACAAAGGACTGGTACCCACTGGTAGCATACACTAAAAAAGGACCTATTGTTAAATATTTTGATTCGTTCGGTAACTTGAACCTCCACCGAACTTATTAAATATTTAAAAATTGCCACATACTGTATAACCATCAAAACTATCAGAACTATAACGAAATCAATTGCGGACACCTGTGTTTAAAATTTCTATATAAGTCTACAACTTAGCAAGAATAATTAGTCATGTCGCATACGTTTACGTTGATAAGTTCGAGCAGCGTTCTGTCCGCTACCTACTATCCTCCCATTGAGTTGGATAATAGGTATGCATAACGACTTGACTAATAGGTTACATACTTATAATACAATACCGAATATACACGATGGTCAAAATAAATTCTATTATGATAATCAAGTACTAACAATACCAACAGGAGCTTATGAAGTGACGGATATTGAAAACGTTTTTACAAATATCTTTGGCTGGTGCTGCAACAAAAGACAAAAAGCCGTGATCTCATTGAAGCCTAATAACAGTACACTTAAATGTGAATTAACTAGCAATTTCACTATCGATTGCACGAAGGCTGATTCTATTGGTGGAATGTTAGGATTCAGTAAGAAAATTCTTCACAAATGTAAAACATGAGTCAGATCTACCAATTCAAATTATTAAAGTGGTAACCATACGAGTTGAGTGTAATATACGACAGCTTCCTTCTACGACGGACGTTTAT
Organism: Protaetia brevitarsis; assembly: GCA_004143645.1. Classification (NCBI taxonomy): domain Eukaryota; kingdom Metazoa; phylum Arthropoda; class Insecta; order Coleoptera; family Scarabaeidae; genus Protaetia; species Protaetia brevitarsis. The sequence continues at coordinate 118,528 of RXPK01000162.1, read as the reverse complement.
CACACACTTTATACGAATTTGCTCCTCCGGTCGAACCAGGATATAGTATTAATATTGAACCGCGAAATATTATTTACTTGCCAATCAACACGTCACGGTTAGAGAACATTACTTTGAAGTTAGTGGACCAAGACGGTGATCTGGTGGATTTTCGTGGTGAGAAAATAGTTATTCGATTGGAGCTAAAAAGTATGGGCCTGAATTTTAATCTACACTATAAACATCTTTACCCACATCAAGCTTTGTCAGTCTAAACGAAGCTGTTAATCAGTTAACACGTGAAAACATAGCGTTTTGCAATCTTTAGGATTTCACGTAATCAACAATGGACAAGTTAAACATTTCGAGGTTTGCAGTTCGAGAAGCAATAACAAAAGAAGAATTCCATGCCTATTATCCTCGAGTGAGTAATTTAAATCTAACGATGAAATACGCATATCTGTTCAACATCAAGATATCTATACGTTACTAGTGAAATTTTATTTACATCGAAGGTACTTTCAAACCAGCAGCGGATGGTACAGGCAACTGTAAATTGACCAACAACGCTACCTGTTTCTTTCGATCAGATCGCTATGAAATTAACGGTTGGAAGTGGACAAATGTGTAAAACCTGGTATCACTAGCACTATTAAGCATACCTTCATACAATGATAGCGAAAGCAAATCTTTGGAGATCGCTGGTTGGTGTCCAAATTCTGATACACAACCGATATATCTGCAACCACTAATAAATTTAACGCTTGTATACCATTAAAGTTTTGCTTAGGATATGCGGAAGATTACCAAAAATAATTATAAACGCTAGTCAGGAGCTTATCTTACTTCGCAGTGGTAGTGATCTTAATTGTTACAAGACACTGACAAGAATGGTACAAGACTGCATCATTCGACATTGAGAAAATAGAATGGCACGTACCACAATTACTGTAACGATGAAATTAGATTGAAGCTCTTGAAAACATTAAACAATAACAATCTATCTACCTTCCATTTAGGAAGTGGGAACTTTATGAATTACCTCTTTACGTAAAACAAGAACAGATATATGGCCTGTCAAAACTAGTACGAATTGGAGAAGCCGCGCTACGTTATAGTCGCTTTCAAACACAGAGGAAAGATAATTTGAATGCTGATGCCTCTAAATTGACCATTCATCAATTAGTAACTAAAAATTCATTTAAATGCTGATAGCTATCATATGGTAATATGAATCTTCAAATGAACGAGAAAAAATACGCGATTGCATATCGTATGTACGCAGCTTCCAGTCAATGTTATTACAATAGAAATAATCAGCCCTTGCTCGATTATGAATCATTCAGAGAGTCTGCTTTATATGTTATCGATTGTGCTAAACAAAAAGAAACAGTCAGTCCTCTATCGTTGATATAAATTGAACTAGAGTCTCTTAACAGTTTTAATGAAAATACAGTGGCTTATTGTCTCATTCTACACGACAACATCGTAGAGTACACTCCATTGTCAGAACTGTGGAGAAAGATTATGTAAAATGACGTTAGTGATGGACATGCAAGTTTTGTTATAAATCAAGAGTTTGTAGTGAAGGAATTGGCAATAGTGATGGAAAATGATAAGCCACTTCATATTTAAACCGAAAATTCCGTTTCATAAACTAAATGCGAAAGACAAACGTCTAGTGACTTGGTTAGAAAACAATCATCATTCCCTACGTTATAGCGATGGGCATACCGATTTGTGTGAACTGCCGAAAATATTACGTCGTTTCACAACACGTACTGAGTCTATTTACGTAAAAGGACATCAAAAACAGAATGTAATTAAGAACTACGTTAATGTTCCTGTAATAAACTTAGAGCATATTGAAATGTTCCTAACATTAGCAAACCGTCACCAATGTTGTTATGTATCACCAAACTAACTTGAAATCTGTTCTATATCAAATGTTAAACTTTTATGTGAATTTTTAAGGTTATAATAATATAGATAATTACCGGTGTATTATTATTAGTACCCCCTCTCCTTACAATTTCCTACATTTGGTTATTTATACACTTTGTATTTCACTGCTAGAGCAGTTTGATCTGCTACTTTCGCAAAGTATTTAGATCGTCAGAATGTGGTTGGCTTATTCAGCTTCACGTTGGCCCGAGGCGTTGATTTAGAGTCAACAATCGGACGGTTAAGAAGAGAATCGAAGACTACCATCATGAGTTCATATTAGAAGGCAATCGGTCCTGGGATGTAGATCCCTATTCAGAAGAGAGAACAAGAGTTAATGAACAATTCCTTTCTGCTCTAGACGCCATTAAAAATTATGAAATAAAAAAGATCTCTTTAGAAGATCTAATTAAAATTTTGGTGCGTGAAGAGAAAGAAGACTATTTAATCATCGATTATTTGCCGTATTATCTTGTCCGACAATTTAATTTGGATGGTCTTAGTAAAGAAGACAAAAATGACGTTAAGGATAGCCAAGAAGATGAAAATGGCGTTAAGAAAAGCGAAGAAGATAAAAATGACGTTAAGGAAAGCGAAGAAGAAGCAGGCTGCTCCTGTCTACTACAAATGTTTTAAACTATACATACATTAATATTGTCTTTATAATTTAGAAAATATATATGTTATGCAGCGTACTTTTTTTATTCCATTCTTTCATCGTTAGTTTACCCCCAATAATATGAAAAACTCATTCCAACGATAACAGCTGTTGTTCCTATGAATTCTTACGATTATTATAACGAAATGATGACGTTTCAAAAATAGAACGGAACGGGTCTGTGACCGCGTATGCGTAAATTGTTGAGTTAACAATAAATATGATACTGAACGAACCTTGATAACTTTTTATTTAAGTAAATAAAACATTTTTAAGTTCTTTAAAACCTTTATTTTTTTCTTTGCATGTATAATTTAAATATTAAACAAAGAAATCAGATCTTTATTTAATTTATTCAATTCAAAATGCAATATTTCTAAAACACAATCAGTGTATTCAGAGCTAATTTCGTACGACAGTTTATTTTCACACACAAATGTTTCGACATATTGCTTGATCGATCCCAAGTCGATATTCTCACGATTTTGTGCTATTATTCTTAACAGTGAATCATAATAAGATGGAAAATCAAATTCTACCAATCTATGTAACCTCTTCGTCACCGTGTTTAACAATTCTGTTAATGTTTCAATGGCAATTTTGTCTAGGGTAAATTCTACAGTACGCCTGCTTACTCTTATCAGAGGTATCATCTTTTCTTTTGGTTTGCGTTTACCACCCACGTAGCACAATTTCAATTTAAATTGATCTAATATTTCGATTGTGTCATGATCCACCTCATCCTTAGCGCCACTTTCCTCTCGACATAAATCGCAGCACCATACTTGCCGGATCCGTTTTCATATGTTCTTCTATTTGCCCTTTTTGTTTCAAAAATACATGGTCCCATTCATAACTCGTGAAGGATATACCGTTCTTCTTATTTCTTCTTAGCATAGCTACTGGTAAAAACCCTCTGGCCGGACTTAGACCGGTGGATATCGAATAATAGCGGCTTAAAGGATATGATACTTCATTAATCAATCGAATCTCCTTTTCAATATTTTCTTCATGTTTTTGTAGTAGGCTATCTAACATGTCGTCAGGTAACCAAGTTGTCGAAGACTCGGACGACGAAGATGATGATTCGAAATTAGACATTTTTGAACTCTACTGTTGCTGTTTGCAAAATGAATCTCTTTTCTTTGTTGTGACCTATTTGTTAACTTTCGGTTGCCCCTTCTTCCGTTAATTTAATAAATTACTGATTATTTAAAAACGGCTCTGTAATTTAAAATTGTCTAGATATTATCCGTATGAATAAACAAGACACGACAAGTCTGTAGAATCGCTTACACAGCAATTGTCTCTTACGCGGAGGTCAATGGAATGTTTCAATGCATAGCGCTGACGTCTACATTCCTAATACATGTGTTCGTTCAAGTTTTAATTGAAAAGTAATAATTAATACCTAAAATGATTTATGCTATTTTAAATTTTAATATCTATAATAAAAAGACATATGTAATTACATTATTTAATGTTAGAATTTCATTATAGTTATTAAGTTTCTAGAATTCTTAATCGAATATGATATATAATATTCAATAAGTAAAATAATGCCTCTGACGTCATCGGCTAAGGCCCCCTTGCCTAGCGTTTCAAAAACCTTCCCCCAAGCTACTGCGGATGTCGTCCCCGTGGACGCCATCGCCTTGAGCTGCCCCTCCCACCTATAGCTCCGCTCTGGGGGACCTGGAGGAGAACGGCCTTGAAAGTGGTCCCGTAGCCCTATTGTTTACCTACTCATATGGGTAAATTCGTGAGACAGTTTTGGAAAAAATGGGCACATAACATATGTGTATTTATGAATATAGAAATATTGGTAATATTTGAGGTAGTTATCTTCCATTTCTGACTGTTTCGTGAATATAAATGCAGTTTTATATTGAGTAAGTTCGACATTTTGAACCCGCCATTTTGTTTTTCCAAAAATTGCCATCATATTGGTAATCAGCGACTTGAAAAACCCTCATATACCGAGTTTCATGAATGTACATGCAGTTTTGTACTAAGTAGTCCCCCACTTTGGATCCGGCATTTCGCTTTTTGTTTTTTTCAAAAATAGCCTTCATATTGGTAATAGGCGACTTGCAAAGCCCTCATATACCGAGTTTCGTGAATATAAATGCAGTTTTATATTAATAAGTCCGACATTTTGAATCCGCCATTTTGTTTCTTCAAAATTGCCATTATATTAGTAATCAGCGACTTGAAAAACCCTCATATACCGGGTTTCATGAATATACATGCAGTTTTGCACTAAGTAGCCCGCCATTTTGGATCCGCCATTTTGCTTTTTGTTTTTTTCAAAAATAGCCTTCATATTGGTAATAAGCGACTTGCAAAATCCTCACATACCGAGTTTCGCCAGAATCAAATAATAGCTTTATGTTTTTGGCCAGCTTTTCGGGATTTGGGACCACTGTGCAACGGTCTAGAGGCCTTTGCTTTTCCTGGCTTGCTCTCTTTAGGCACCAACATGATCTTAGCGACCTTCCACTCCCCTGGGAAACTTTGGATCTTCAGAAATTTATTGAAGACTCCCAAGAGCCATTTTCCACTTACCTTACTCGCTTCCTTAATGGCGTCCGGTCCAATTTTGTCCAGCCCTGGTGTTTTTTTCCATTTTTCATTTTATTCAAAGCTTGTTGCAGTTCGGCATCAGTAAAGAGTGGAGCTTGTTCTGTCTTTTTCCTTTCAATGTTTGTCTGCGCGGTATTCGGGTACTTTTACTATTTTTCCATTTTGTTCCGCACTGCCCCTTCCCATTTGAACTTTTTGATATGATTTTTACTCCCGATTAAGGGTTGAAGCTACAGGGTCGCAGATATGTGTAAAACTTCAAAAATTCCATTCAAGGTGCTTTAAAAGTTATTTCGAGTGGCTAGTTTTGAAATGAAAGCATTATTCACATTTCACATATTTTGTGAATCTATTCATGTATTTATCATGGCTCCACCAACAATAAGAGACATAACTGCAAAGTCCATAAATATTGTTACCGTTGGATGGCGATCGCTTCATTTATAGATTTTGTTTAAAGATTTTTATTTCATTAATTTAAGAATTAGATCCTGCAACGTCATCTAGCAGTGAAGTTTCGAACTCCTTGCTCGTCAACGCCAATCTTACGTGATAGCAAAATTTAATATCTCATTTTCGTTATTTATTTCCAAATTAATTAGTAATTCCTTGTCAGTTAAATTTGCTTTACATTCTTCAATTATTAGTTCAAGTTTCATTCATTAAAACCTTTTCTTTTGTGTAAATTATTCCGCATTGTTAAGTTTGTGAGTGACTTATTTGATTCACGTTGCATTTCCGACTTCCGCCCGCTTGCATCAGCACGGGAGACGCATAGTTTTGGCACGCCATCTTAGACGTGCTGTTCAAGTTGCTCCGTGAAAATTTCAATTAGTTACCACGGTGTAGGATTTTGTCGCGCGAGAAACTTCTAATATCGAGTGCATTATTTTTCCGTTTACCTGAGTCTGCCAGGAGTTTTATGGCCATTGCATCGATATTCCTGAAAAGGGTTTTACAACACCAGCGTCAAGCCGGCATTCCTTTTGTTAATGGCGTCATCTTAGGTCACTGGACCTACTACTACTACTACTACTACTACGCTACTGCTATCTACTACGGCTTTATTTTGGCTTTGAGTTGAATTTGGAAGACCAAATCCAGATCGTTGAATTCGAAAGGGGGCCACGCCTTGACATCAGCGTAACGCGCTCAAACCACCCTCCCGGACGCAATACACCGACACTCTTAAAAATTTACCAGCTAAGTCGTATATTTTAGTTTTATTATTTTCTTTTCTTGCACCAAATTAATATTTTATTATTTTATTTTATTATTTTTAAAATCCTATCACATGACACAAACCTTCCGGCCAACATTATTAATAGTCGTAATATCGTAACCTATGTTAAGATTTAACTTTTATTGTAATTCATTGTATTTTTTTTATTATCTTGAATTCTATTTGTTTTGTCAAATATACAGTGTCACCCAAAAATTTGTGTGTCGAACCAAATTATTTCGATCCAAGAAGACCTTAAGCTTGAGAGCAAACGAACCTCGTAACAATATTTTTAATTTAAATTTGGGACGCTTATCAAGTGATATTCTCTATAAAGCATAAGATCAGGGAATATCAATTTTAGGTTATGAAATCTAACAATTTCCATTTTAACTTGTTCCAGAACCACAAAATTTCTTTTAGGTCAAACGATAATAACATACAATTATTCGAAACCCTATCTTCTCTACAACCGCTTCTCGCATTGTTTCGAATTTCGAACATCCGACGTTGCGGATACTGTTCGCCTTTTGCCCGAGGGACGTTCATCCGTTCCGTTTGATTGGTGGTGGATAGTGCGGCCGCCGACTCTGAGAGCGTCTTGGAAGGAGAGAATCTTGGGGAAACAGTTGTTGTTAGTATTAGCGGTAGTAGTACTCGGTCGTTGTTCTGGCGTCGACGAAAGACGCATCCCTTATCTCGGGATCCTTGCCAGAGACAGGGGGCCAGTAATTAAACGTTATAGAGAAAGTTGCTGATTTGTTGGCGGATCTGCGACCGCTTCCCTTTCAACGCGGAATGAAATTATATCAGCGATAAGCTGAGGCGCGCTTATATGCGTGCGTATAATGTAACGGAACGCGTGAGCGTTAATAAACTGCTTGATTAGCTCACCATCTTCGAAACTTACAGTACGGTAATAACGTTGAATTGTAGACATATTGTCTGTGCCTTTATACTGGCATTTCGAAAATCTATAAATTTAGTGTTGAGTCACATGTTTATAGAACGGAGAAAAAAACAATTTATATTTATATTTCTTCACTGATTTAATCAATGATTCACACCAAAATTCGATCTTTCCTTCGTGTCTGGAGCTTGAAAGGAGCTCTGGAACAACTCCAAGGCAGTTTTAGAATTCTTATCAGCGGGGACTTTAATATCGACCTAAATGAAAATGACAGATATGCAACAAAGTTATTAGAAATTTTGAGGATGTACAATTTACACAATACTACTAACGAACCGACAAGAATATCTAAAACATCAAATAGTTTAATTGACAATATTGGGAGTACCTACCAAGCACGTCCCCGGGGTGGTGGATGTATGTATGTATGTAGATAGAAGGGTCATGTTACACTGCGGCCTAAAAGATCTATTGTGTCCCCTATTCTTGCTGCTTTACAGTTGGCCTTCTAATCCTATTCCTTTCAGAAAGTGTAGGATGTCAGAGGGCCCCCAGTCTAGGTAAGTCTCCCTCTTCGATTTCACATGCTCCCAGGTGCAACGCCCTCGAGTTGCACTGTGCTACACAGTTTGAGAGGAGGTGGATGGGTGTTTCATCCTGTTCCCTACAAAATCTACATTCAGGTTCCTTCGCTAATCCAAGCTTACTCAGGTGTCCTTTCAGTTTACAGTGGCCTGAAAGTATTCCTGTTAATATGCGAACATTGTTCTTACTCAGGTTGATGCATTCTGTAAACCTCTTCTGGTTAGTTCCCAGAAGAATTTTACTTTACCTCATTCCCTGGAGATTTTCCCAGTAACTGGATTTTCTCTGCTCCATTTCTGTGTTTATTCCAGCCCCTTTTTTTGCAAGGTTATCCGTTATTTCGTTTCCTTCCACTTCTGTGTGACCCGGAACCCACAGGAGGGTTACTTTGTTTCTTTTGCCTAGCTCATTTAATTTCCCTAGGCATTCCCAGGCCATCTTGGAACTGATTTCATATGAATTCAGAAAAAAGGCCATTTTGTCAAGGTTCGCTCAAGACGAGATGGTTAGTGGTGGCTATAAGTTCGTTCTCTTTGTTTAAAACCGGAGCAGGGTGGATGAAGGCCGTTGCTGTGAATCACTCCCCCCTCGCCCGAGCTGTCGTGTCGTGGCTAAGGGCTTACACAGGGTTCTACACCGATGCCAGTTGTTGCTTTCGGCTACCGAAGCCCAACTGTTAAACCAGGCTCCGAGGGGGGATTGGGGGTCTTCGCTTAACTGCACGGACCGAGAGGAGACAACCTCAACAAAAACTTAAATCCTAAGGTGGCGGACTAGGCTGATGGGATGCGTGGCTAGATAGAAGACCAGTCTACTAGTCCAACCTTGGGGCACCTGGCACAACCCATTGTATTTAGCCTTACCTCTGCATGCGGGGCTCTGTGGAGGTGGACCTTTTCTTGCCTAGCTACTCGTGGATCAACCATTGAGGAAGGAAATATATTCAACCTACTTAAGCGGGACGACGGCGGGAGCCGCTAAGGGATCCATCCTGGGACTAGACCTGTGGAACATCTCTTACGATGGCATCCTCCGTATGGAAATACCTACCGACGCCTACCTGGTTGGCTACGCTGATGATATCGCGGCCGTGATTGTCGCTACTGACACCGAAAACGCTCAGAGGCGGCTCAATCAGGTCATGAGGAGGGTCACCACCTGGATGGACGAACATGGGTTGCAGCTGGCCACCCAAAAAACGGAAGTTGTACGGCTGACCGAACGTAGGATTCCTCTGCGAATACTACTAAAGGTCGATACAGAGACGATCACATCCGAGTCTGTTAAATACCTAGAGTACACCTAGACAGTCGTACGACGTACTGGGACCATATTTGCTTCGCGTCAAATAAAGCGGCTCAGAAGGTCACTCTACTCAGCCGACTGATGGCCAATGTTGGTGGGCCATCGACAAATAAACGCCGACTTCTGATGTCAGTATCGGAGTCCATTCTCCTGTACGGCAGTGAGATCTGGGGAGATGCGCTCCAAAAGGAGACGAGTACTTCAACGATTACCTACACAAGATAGAGAATGCCATGTGATGCCGTGGGTCAAACATTTAACCTAGATAGAAAATATCAGGTTATAATACCAGATAAGAAGGACTGGGAGGCAGGTACTCCGATAAGAGCGGACTCAAACTGGTATACTGACGGCTCTAAAACGGACTACGGCGTTGGAGCGGGAATATACACTAAGAAGCCTAAAAAGGCTATTTCGGTAAGTTTCAGCAAAGACACGACTGTGCTCCAAGCTGAGGTTGCTGCAATTCATCACTGCGTCCGAGAGATAGAAAGATATACCGAACCAGGTAAAAGCGTCGCTATCTTCTCTAACAGTCAGTCCACACTTAAAGCACACTTAAAATTAGCTCTACAAGCGTGGACTCTAAGCTGATTTGGGACTGTGTAAGCGCCCTAAATGAGGTGAGCATCCAAAGGAAAGTAACCCTAGCCTGGGTCCCGAGCCACTCGGGTGTGAGAGGAAATGAGGCGGCGGACGAGCTGGCCAGGCGAGGTTCGTCAAGGCCATTCGTTGGAGCCGACCCCTGTTTCGGCACTACCAAATCGCAAATTAAAAAATCCATCAATGAATAGATACATAACCAGTCCAGAGAGTGGTGGCAAAAATCACCGAGACAAAGACAGGCAAAGGAGTTCCTAAAGTAGCAGAGGCCTGAATTCACGAAAGGTCTACTGAATAAAGACAAGAAGACTGTCAAAATGATTGTACTGGTCATTGAAGAATGAATAGGCGTATGTACAACATAGGCCTGGCAGATGCAACCTGCAGATACTGCCAAGAGCAGGAAGAAACACCAGTTCATGTGCTGTGCCAATGTGAAGGCCTGGCGAGGACAAGGTTTCTAGTAATGGGGCAGGAGAACCCCACAGCTAGTAGCTACATAAAGAAGCCGCTCTCATAGATGATAGGCCTAATTAAGAGAGCAAAATTAGAGAGCATCCTCTAGGAAAAAAACGGGATCACAATAGATTTGAAAAGGTCGCGGTGAAACAGGTCGATAGGCCACCCCAATCCTAATCTAATCTAATATAATCTACACAAGATAGGGAAAGTGGATAGTGCCTCCTGTCGGTACCAGGACAGCAACCGTGGTAGAAGTCACATAGAAATGAGCTGAAACGAGAAAAAAAAAATATTATCTTTAAGGGGTTGCAATGCCTAAGCTTCCGCTTATCAGGCCCCCGCAGAGCCAAATCTCCCTCCTAATCAACATTACGGCCCCAGAAAAAAACCGATTATCGTAACTGACCAGAGCGAGATTTGAACTTCTGACTCCACACTGATAGCCGAGCGTGCAAGCCACTCGACTATCAGCCAGGCTCATTATTATTAATTTTTGTGGTTGACATTTTCGACTAGCACAGCGTAATTAATAATTAAAAAAATATTTTATATTTACAAAGTTCAATTTCAATTCTGCACATTACACGAAATCCTTCCCCCACTTTCGTATACGCGTACACACTCACAACTACATAATCTTAACGACCGGGGAGAGCTTTATTTGCTTAAGACAGCCAACGTTAAAACCTCTAACGTCAATATCCCCAAGCGAACGCGCTGAATATTAAGAACAATCGCAAGTAATGTCCTACCACTACCGCCCCATCCCCCAGAAGAAGAAGAAGATGGTTTACGATAATACGCATAACAAACCGAGAAAGCGGAGTCGGGGGGGCCTGCCTTTATACCTTTCTCCGTCTGACCCGGGGCACCAACACCCACAAGAGCCAGGATCTGTCGCGCGGAACGGAACACACGCACTAGCATTATAACAACACACCTTAAATAATACAATCATACTTAGGCGGTGGATGGCGTCGCTCGTAATAATTTTAATCACGGACGCGCTAAGGATTCGGATGCGGGAGGTTAATAATCAAAATTGTGCGACTTTCCGCCAACTTCCTAACGGCCCTCTTGATACTTACGTAGTTCCGGGGACTGAAGCGGACTAGCTAGCTAACGCAGTCGACGGAATTGCGAATTAGAACTCTCGCTACCATACTTTCGTCAGTCACCCTTTTTTGAAAAGTGTGAGAGAATTCGCGCGCGCTATGTTATTGTGTAATATTATTATGCGGCCTAGGTAGTGCGGGGTACATATATAGGAAGGCGTACGAGACGAGGGTTGGACGGGGGACGGGGTGAAATCTTAGGCGTTAACACCTCGGTGGGAGATCTTAGACCGCATTACAAGGGCGCTTTGATTAAATTTAATTTAAGACTTCTCGATCTGACAGTCGTTAAAGGGGGTGGATAAACAGACGGTTAAAGGACGTAGATGTTTGTACAATCCTGTTCAGTGCCAGTAACTACCACTAGTGGAACCGCAAGGGTTGTTTCGACTGATATATAAAACATTCAAAAGTTTGTAGATACTATTTTGTCGCTGAACTTAGACAAACCTTCTTGTGGAGTTTTGTGTTAAAGGAATTTGGTATTAGAGTAAAACGAATTATTTTTTCAATCTATAGAATAATGTCAGTAAAAAATAACTAGTTTATAGAATTTTATCTAACAGAGCCTTGGTAAGTAAGTAAGTAAGTAATTTTTATTGATTTATAAAATCAAAAATGATTATGAAATCAGTCATAAGAAGAAAAAAAGAAATATTAAATAAATAAGTATCTAGACTAATAAAAATTAAACTAATAGAACAAAATTAAAATTAACAGAATATACCATCTGAGCCACCACCAAATACATCCAAAAAAACTAAATTAAAATTAAAGAAACAAAACTAAAATTAAAGGGTGAAAAGAAAAGTGAAATGGAAAACAATCAAGATAAAAATTCCTGCACGCTATAAAAATTCTTTTGAATTAAAAATCTCTTGAGAGTATGTTGAAAGCAAGAGGTGGAGGTTTTTATTTCAATTGGCAACTTATTATATAATCTTCTGCCTAACAATTCTACTCCCCGCTCGGTGACTTGCAATTCGCATCTCGATAGATGAAAATCATTCAGATGTCGTGTATTGTAACTACGTGTATCTCTGTTGGTAACATATTTATCAGATTGTCGGTGAGTGTAGTAGATCGCCTCATACATAAACAGTGACGGTAAGGTTAAAATACTTAATGAACCAAATGTGCTTCTGCAAGATTCTGTTCGTTTTAACCCACCCAGGATTCTTATAATTGGCTTCTGCGCTAGAAACACAGTATTAGCGGATGCTGACGAGCCCCAGACAAGTATTCCGTACGCCAATCTAGATTAAATCTCAGCAAAGTAAACAGCCTTGAGAGTATCAATTTATAAACCATTCCTCAGAGCTCTGAAAACATACGCTTTAGTATGGATTAACTTTGTTGTTGCACTGCAATGGTTTTCCCACAATAAATTATCTTGCAAGTGCACACCAAGAAATTTTGTATTATTCTGTTGAAGTATCGGATTGCCGTTAATGTGTATGCAACATTGCGTGTTTTTTAGCTGTTGTCGAGTGTGAAATAGCATACATATTGTTTTATCTTTGTTAAGACAGAGTTTGTTGCCACAAAACCATTAGTATAATAGGTTGATCGCAGTGTTACTGGCAGTTTCTGCATCTCGTAAGGTGTCTCGCGCAATGAGTATGGTGGTGTCATCTGCATACATATATATAAGTATATCAGAGATAAAATGAAATATGTCATTGGTGTACATACTAAAAAGTAATGGACCTAGTACGGAACCTTGTGGAACTCCGTGAAATAAAGGTAAGCAACTGGATTTATAGGTCTTAATATTCGAGTCAGTTTTGTGTTTTATTGTTACAAATTGTAGACGTCCGGATAAGTAAGACGTACATCAATTTGCCACGCTACCTCTAATGCCATACTGATATAGTTTTTGTAGCAGTATTGTATACTCAACACACTGAAATGCCTTGCTGAAGTCGCAGAATATTGAAATAGGATAATTTTTGTTGTCAACTTCGTTCAGAATATTGTTATAGAAAGATATGAATGCTGTGAGGGTTGATTTATTTTTTCTAAAGCCATGTTGATTCTGATTAAGAATATTGTACTTTTGCAGAAAATGCTCCAGACGAACAAACATACAATACTCAAATACTTTCGTAATAGTGGTAAGCCAGTCATGTATGCAGGGTGCGGCATTTAAGCCCTCGATTGGCGGATTATTGGGACTTACAACTAGTAGTACGCTGAAGATTTATTTTCAGAGGTTTTCAATTTTTATCTTGTAAACAAAAATATTGGCGACACTGAACTTTATTCCGGTTATACCGGAAACGAAGTCTTACTTAAATAAATAGAACAGCCTGTATATTAGTATTTCGTTTTAACGTATTTTTTGTGGTAGCTGTCCGATACGGCGTTTCCAAAAACATTTTGCATTTAGTCTTCCATTCTCTTCACCAAATAAATTATATCAGTCATTCCAGTATTCTAGTACCCCGTACTAATCTGTACAGATCTTTGGCTGGTTGATCGAAGTAGTCCTCTAGGTTCATTTTTGTGTTACTAAAAATTCTCTGTCTTTTAGCGTCCAGAGCTGCATTAACGCATGTGAAATTAAAGACACAAGAAAAAAAATTAATCGGGTCGCAAAGATTTTTAACGGTTAAGGCCGCGAACGCGTATTTATCTATTTCGGCAGACGCGGCGTGCGTTATTTCGGATATATTACGAGCAGATTTACGTTTAAGGGAACTCAAATTTAAAATAGGGTTTGAGGGTTTAATCACGGCAACGGGAATTACATTAGAAATGGGCGATTTAGAAGGCGAGTAGATAGATACACACTGTAAAAAAAGTTGCAGTAAAATTACATGTAAAATCGTTGGTAACAAAGTTGCCTACAATTTTACAGTTAAATTTGCTTCATAAGGTAAAATTTCTACCATCTAGTAAATTTCACATGCTGATTTGTGTGTTTTTCAAAGATTGTATTGTAAATTCGTATGTAATATTTATATGACTCTATATTACCGAACACTGAAGTAATTTTCATATGCATTTTTATAAGAGAGCAAGCAACTTACCTAATTCTTTTTGCACCTAATAGGTCATACTGAATTGCTCAACCAGGGATCAAGAATGAACACGCTTACGCGAAACCTACGATTGTTTGTGACGTACATGATATCATTCAATCATCATCAAGTTCGACAAACGAATACAATTACCTACGTGCACAGATAAATAATCCAATAACCAATCACATTGCGGCGTATGAATTTCGTATTTTCCATGAATTCTATAGTTTTACCCGAAAATTCAAGTAAAAACAAATAAATATAAAGATCCTCATATTTTTTGACAGCTAAATTAATAGTTCACTAGTAAAATTACTTTTTAAAGTGCCACTAAAATCCCCAAAAAAATGTCAATTTTACCACTTTAAGTAAAATTTTAGAGTAAATACAAAATTGTACCTGTTTTTTCCTCTATATTCCTTTTGAATTTTTGTTACATCTTAAACTTACATGAAAAAGCTATAAATTTTACCGAAATTTCTTTTTCCATGTTAAATATCATAGAAAAAAACATGTAAAACAAAATTTACATGATTTATTGTGGTAAATTCACAACGTTATTACATGTAATATTCCTGATTTACAGTGCATTGCTCATAATCAATAAAAAGAAAATTGAAGAGGTAACCTTTAAACTGGACAATGTACAAATATCCGCGCAGAAAAGTTTTTAAACATGAATGTATTTTCATTTGTGTTTCTAAAATATTTGACATCTTTAAATTTTAGACTTGGACACTTTCTTCTGTGTACCATAAAAGTAAAATTCAAACAAATTCGAATAGTATGCAATCCGCCGTGCTAGCTAGCCTAAAGCTTAAAAATTTAATTCATAGATGGCGCGGAAATACGAGTTTATCCCCATCTCAAGAGATACCATTCTATTTCCTCCTTCAATGGTTTTCATTATCCAATAAAGCAGTTGTGCCCCTCTGACTGTGCCTAAAATGATAGAAATCGCAAGTCAAATTAACCCTATTCTATGAACACCACAGCACAGCTATCTGTTCACTAATGCACAACAGCACATGATTTGTTGAACCAATTTAAACTTTAAATATTAATGACCTAATAACTATCTGTGCAAATCATTTTTTAAACTCAATTAATAATAACAATTTCATAACCCCTCGCATTTAAAACCACATATCCATAAATCGCGCGCCACAAAGACGCAAGTATAATAAAAGCAAGGACACATCAACTACCATAATTGTAATTAAAACAATCTTTTAAAAACAAAACGAGAGCGCGTTCGATGTCCAGTGTGTGTACGTGTGGTGTTTGTTTCGCGGCCCACGTTTCGTATCTCCTCGGAACAATAAAACAAATGAAATTGTTATCGCAGGTTGTAAGGTAATTATACCGAATGACAAGGATTTTTACCGCGTAAAAAAGCATAATTAATTCGACTTGATTTCAGTGGAACACACCCTCTTCGGACGGGCGCAGTCTCCCCACA
The DNA here is from genome assembly GCA_004143645.1 of Protaetia brevitarsis. Taxonomy (NCBI): domain Eukaryota; kingdom Metazoa; phylum Arthropoda; class Insecta; order Coleoptera; family Scarabaeidae; genus Protaetia; species Protaetia brevitarsis. The sequence continues at coordinate 102,668 of RXPK01000162.1, read as the reverse complement.
CAACCCCAGTCCTCTTTCATTCATTATTGCCGGCCGTGCGTCGTCCTTTGGCCCATGCCAGAGTCCGTCGCCGGATTACGCAGTTATACGCCGTTAATCACTGCTTACTGCCAAGCGCTCATTCCACTTTTATTATAAATAGGCTTGCGTAATGCTGAAGTAATTCTAGGGCTCGGTCTTTATAAATATATTATATGTACATTATATTCACGGATGTGGAACCTTGTGACAAAAAACAATGATCATAATATAATAGTATTAAGAGTTGGTACGCGTGGACGAAACGAATGTATTATTAAAATCTAGGCTGGGCCATTTAGATCGGTTAGAACTGGATTCAACACGCGATAGCCTGGGTTAACTTAGCGCTCAACAGCCGCTAATTTACACGTATAAAATTCGACGCACTCAAACGTGTAATTGGGTAAGATGAGTTGTAAATGCCGTGATCTTTTCCATTAAATTCCGTCAGGACATTTTGTCCTTCGCAAAATAAAAAAAATATAGCGTGTATGAAAGAATCTCTTATGCTGTGAAAGAATTTTGACATTACTCAATCTAGCAAATATCGTGGAAATATCTAATCACATTTAGAAAATGATTTTTTCTGCGATAAAAATCCACTTTCTAGCAAAAAGTCATGGCCTGGCTTTCATTTTTGCTAATAAGCGTTAATAAGTAAACCGTCAGAGGATTTTCTCGACTTTTAGTGAAATGAATTTACAAAAACGTTTTGGTATAATTCTTACCATGAAATCTGGCAAAAACAATTAAGGTAGTGTCATAGGAACTCCTACATGCTGTTTCATTTTCGATCCTCACCATTGGGACCTCGCTTATTAATAATGGTCTTTATTACCCAACAGATATAGAATCTATTTACAGGATATTTGTAAAGGAAAGAATAATTAATAAAGATAGTGCATACACCCTAAAAAAAAAATGTGGTAAAATTACTTCAAAAATAGATAGCAACTGGGCTACCGCCTATTTTTGGGGTAAATTTACACCTATAGGGGATTTTTCACATGCTTGTGGAATATTCCTTGAAAGTGTGGTAATTTTCCCTGGAAAATTTACACCTCTAAAGTAATATTCCCTAATAGAATAGAATAATTTCAGGTATATTTACCACACCTTCAAGGAATATTCCGCCAGTATGTGAAAAATCCCCTATAGGTGTAAATTTACCCCAAAAATAGGCGGTAGCCCAGTTGCCATCTATTTTTGGGGTAATTTTACCACATTTTTTTTTAATCTATAGATTAGAGTAACAACAAAAAAATTAGAAATAATTGATTATTAGGTTCTTTTATCATCCAGAAATATTAAGTTTCACTTATCTAATAACATGTTTATGTCATTTAGAACTTAATGCAGATTCTCCACTTAAATATTCAAAATAATACCATTTATAATATTAGATTTAATTTTAATAATTTCTGAAAGATATATTAATTACTTGGATTACAGAGAGTTTACAATAATTTCAATAAATTTTTAAATTCAATAAGCAATGTTTTAAAGAGTAAACATTTTGGGAGAAAGGTCGATAAGAAAAGCCAATAGTTACTAAGAATTAGTTGTATTCATAATACAAAGATCTAGTTGAATGTAACCATAAAATAAATTTAGCATTTAAAAAAATGGTATGTAGATAATAGTGCTGCGAATCTAAGCCTCTTTATGTGAAACCGGGGTTTGGATGCAGTGATTAATCGTCTTTAAAAATTGTAACCGGTAAAACCGGTTTTCAAAATCAAAACCCGTTTTTAAAAGCAGATTATTGCGCCTTAAATAGGTTTTTCGAATTTAAAATACATAGCACTTTTAAAAAAGTAATACGTATTGTTTTTAGTTTGAAATTGGTTTTGAAAATCGATTTTAAAAACTGAATTTTAAAAACCGATTTTTACTAAAAATCGATTAACCGGTTTTTTGATATCTGGCGATTCCCGCAATACTAGTATATACATAAAATAACGCTGTGATTAACTATTGAACTCAAATTTGCCGTCCTGCGGTCTTGCACATTTGCATGTATAAGTGCTTAATACCTACTTTACTTTTGTCATTAAATCCTAGAGTAAAACCAAAATAGTCTCTTCCTTACTTTACTTGTATCATCACTTAACAACGAAAACATAGCCTCCAATAACGGCAAGACACTAGTCGTTTTATATTTCCAAATGTTTAATGAAGGAGAAAAAAAAAGAATTGACTTCTTCAAAACGAAGACTTTCTGTTGTTTAAATTGAAAAGTTTGAGACGGTAGTTTCCTGCGTGCCACTTGCACATTGAAAACTTTAAATAAATGTATCATATCTTGTAGCAACAATACCGCCAAATGCTGTTGAGGTTAAGTTCCCAGTATATCATATTAGATATCCATACGCAGGTGTATGTCTATTATTTATGTGTGCTGTCATAGCTAAGTACATGGTAATCATCTCAATACATAATTAATGTAAAATGAACTTACCTCAATCTTTATTTGCAAGACAAAATGAAAAACACACCATTTACATTTATGCGTTGAAGCCATCAGTGTAGATGCCGCACTTGTATTCAAACTGCGTACCTCAAACGCTTGCGCGTTGTATAGTCGCGGCTATGTAATGCATTCTCGTAACGGGTTTAATTTTTGATCAAGCGACACAATGTAATGCAATGTTAAAAAAAAACATTTTGTGTTCCAATCAAATAACAGATGCATATATATAATATATATAATCAGAATTTCATGTCCCTTGTATTGTCCATATTGTATTTTTACCAACATAAGGGGTAATATTCCACGAAATATGTTATTTTTCCTTGTTCCTAAGCAAATTCCCCTAAATGGGGGTAAATTACTTCATTTATTGAAGTTTTTTTTCCATCAAAGTCGGTTTACCAGGCAAAATTACACCTAATTTGTATTAATCTGATGTTTACCCTCTTTGGTGTGATTTTACCTTATATTTCATATGTTTTTTCACATACCAGTGAGGTAAATTTACCATCATTTTTTAGAGTGTATAGCATAAGTAAATAAACTTGTAAGTTCTACATATAAAAGCTAAAACAATTACAACAACAAATGTTACAAATAGCTGGTTTACACTCTCAATTCAGACAGCACACTACTATAAATAATTGCTTAAATACAGTTAGCGCCTATTAAGCACAAAGGAATCCTCACAAAGCCTATTAGCATTTCTAGCCATATGGGTTAATGGTGCTTTTGTAAGTGAATTTGTTTTTGCTCTGGCTATCAGGAATGTACTCAAATATCGTACTCCAGCTCTAGGCACAAGGAAATCAACTTGACTAAGTAAAGACGAAGAGTCGATTTTATTATTGACTAGTTTGATTAAAAAGCTTGTACTGGCGATGTCTCTACGATATACTAGGGACTCCATACTGTGGATATGCAGGAGATTATCGTAATCCGTCCCACGAGAAGGATAGATGCCGGTAATTTTGTATGAAAGATATTTTAAAAACCTCTTCTGAACCCTCTCTAGTTCAAGCTGCTGGTATAGATAGATAGAATACCAGACGATCGAGGCATGTTCCAGTTTCGTGCGTACGATGCTGTAGAACAGGGTTTTCAAAGCTGAAGTATTGGAAAAATTTCGACAAGATCTTATCAAAAAGCCAAGGTTACGAGATGCGGAGTTATATATGGCTTCTATATGTTCCGTAAACAAGAGGTGTGTGTCGAACTGTACACCGAGGTCTCTGATCTTGAAGTGCCTTGTAATATTTGTTTGGTCCACAGTGTAAGAGTTTATGATAGGTAGTTTACACCTTGTGTAACTTACTACAGCACATTTGCTAATACTTAGTTGGATGTTGTTCATCATACGCCATTTGTGGATTATTGACAGATTCTTCTGCAGTACCCCACAGTCGGAAATTGATGTAATTTTATGAAATATTTTCAAATCATCTGCATACGTCAAAATTTTACAGGTTATAGATGTTAGTAGGTCATTTATGTAAATATTGAATAATAAAGGTCCTAGATTTGAGCCTTGTGTAACTCCTGAGGTGGTTGTAAAAGTATTCGAAACAAACCCATTGTAACACTCGTATGCAGATCTATTCTGTAGATAGGAATATAATAATTTTCCAATTGCAGGAATCCAAAATCAGATAATTTAGAAACTAAGATAGTATAGTCGATGGTGTCAAATACTTTTACAAAATCGGTATAAATTACATCAACTTGTTCTTTACTATCTAAGCACCGGCTTATAAATTGACTTCAACTAGGTTAGTTACAGTTGATTTTCCTGTCATGAAACCATGTTGGAATGACAAAATGTGAGGCTTTGCGCACGCATAGAGTTTATGATGTAGCACCTGTTCAAATACTTTAAGCACAGGTAGATAATATGCTAATAGGTCGGTAATTAGATATGTTGTTCTTATCACCATGTTTAAAAATCGGCACAATTCGATTTACTTTCCACGCCTAAGGAAAAGTACAAGTACGAATACTTAAATTGAAGATGCTGTTTAGTGGTTCAGTCAACAAAAAAGCGCAGTCTTTTAGAAAGAAATTAGGGAGACAGTCGTGGCCAGAAGCACAATCGGGTTTGATTTTTCTCAACACGTATAACACCTCATCAGTTGTCATAGGTGTCGTGTGCATGATCTCAAACTGATTGCAGCAGTGGCGTTAATTGTTGAGCCAGGCGGTTGATAAACACTTGAAAAAGACTCCGCAAACGATTGCACTATATCTATGGGGTTAGTAAGCAATTCACGTCCTGATATCATTTGAGCTGGAATTCTAGATACCCCTTTTTCTGGTGGATAAACTTCCAGAACTGATTTGGATCCTGCCTTATCTGTTCTTCGGTGTTAGATATATAGATCGAGTTCGGCACCATTCAGTGACCCCCCTACATTATAACAAATCTTATTGAGATCTTTTTTTGATTTGATGCAGTGTTTTAGAGATATTCCGTTGTCTCAAGATAAAAAGCTCACCTTGTATATTGCGAAAAATATATTTAACGACATATCCCTCTGATCCATTTCCATTTAACTAGTTTGCCCCACGTCGGGCGCCAAATAAAATTATATTATGCTTCTCGTAGTACAAAATGTTGCCCGGATTAAGAATATTTTATTTGCAATTCTTATACATCATGGCATTGACAAATCCCATAATCATTATAAAAAAAAAAAATGTAAAGAAAATATCTTCATAGGATGAATTCACTTACTAAATAAGTTACGAACATCGAATTGTCAACATTAATTCTGACATATAAACATATCGAAAAGGTCACTTACAATTTCAGTTTCCAAAACCTTGGCCGTACGGAAACCCCATAGCAATACATACATTCTTATGTATGTTTGCCTATTCGATTTTCTCGATTTATGACTAGGTATAATCGGTAAAAGCGATTCGATTCTTAAAACGATTTTGAATTTGTTAAGAACAAAAGAACTCTATTAACTCATTAAGGTTACCGAATCTTTTTTCATTCGAATCGCCCGTCACCAATCTATACACCTGTTCCAATAATTACACTGTTCCTTGGATTATAATGCGATGCTGTATTTTCAACTAGTCCAACCATTTTCCTCAGTGCGTTTAAATTATACTTTTCACATTACAAACAACAAAACGAATACTTCACGATACCTACCTTGGTGAATTCCCTTAAGTTCAGATCTTGAATTAATCTCTTCTCCCATTCGTTTCACCTCCGCTATTAATTGAGCTATTTCTTCTTTCCCTTATCTCGTTTATCCTGCATATACATATATTACGAAAAATGTCTTTAACGACATATCCCTCTGATCCATTTCCATTTAGCTAGTTTGCCCCTAGTTGGGCGCCAAATAAAATTATATTATGCTTCTCGTAGTACAAAGTGTTGCCCGGATTAAGAATATTTTATTTACAATTCTTATTATTATTATTATTATGGCATTGACAAATCCCATAATCATTATCAAAAAAAAAAAAAAACATAAAGAAAATATCTTCATAGGATGAATTCACTTACTAAATAAGTTACGAACATCGAATTGTCAACATTAATTCTGACATATAAACATATCGAAAAGGTCACTTACAATTTCAGTTTCCAAAACCTTGGCCGTACGGAAACTCCATAGCAATACATACATTCTTATGTATGTTTGCCTATTCTAGGCAATAAAATAAATACTAGGTATAATCGGTAAAAGCGATTCGATTCTTAAAACAATTTTGAATTTATTAAGAAAAAAAGAACTCTATTAACTCATTAAGGTTACCGAATCTTTTTTCATTCGAATCGCCCGTCACCAATCTATACACCTGTTCCAATAATTACACTGTTCCTTGGATTATAATGTAATGCTGTATTTTCAACTAGTCCAACCATTTTCCTCAGTGCGTTTAAATTATACTTTTCGCATTACAAACAACAAAACGAATACTTCACGATACCTACCTTGCTGAATTCCCTTAAGTTCAGATCTTGAATTAATCTCTTCTCCCATTCGTTTCACCTCCGCTATTAATTGGGCTATTTCTTCTTTCCCTTATCTCGTTTATCCTGCATATACATATATTACGAAAAATGTCTTTAACGACACATCCCTCTGATCCATTTCCATTTAGTTAGTTTGCCCCTAGTTGGGCGCCAAATAAAATTATATTATGCTTCTCGTAGTAGAAAATGTTGCCCGGATTAAGAATATTTTATTTACAATTCTTATTATTATTATTATTATTATGGCATTGACAAATCCCATAATCATTATCAAAAAAAAAAAAACATATAAAGAAAATATCTTCATAGGATGAATTCACTTACTAAATAAGTTACGAACATCGAAATGTCAACATTAATTCTGACATATAAACATATCGAAAAGGTCACTTACAATGTCAGTTTCCAAAACCTTGGCCGTACCGAAACTCCATAGCAATACATACATTCTTATGTATGTTTGCCTATTCGATTTTCTCGATTTATGACTAGGTATAATCGGTAAAAGCGATTCGATTCTTAAAACGATTTTGAATTTGTTAAGAACAAAAGAACTCTATTAACTCATTAAGGTTACCGAATCTTTTTTCATTCGAATCGCCCGTCACCAATCTATACACCTGTTCCAATAATTACACTGTTCCTTGGATTATAATGCGATGCTGTATTTTCAACTAGTCCAACCATTCTCCACAGTGCGTTTAAATTATACTTTTCACATTACAAACAACAAAACAAATAATTCACGATATCTTCCTTGATATCCATAACCTTTTAAATCATCCATCAAGGAATACATTTCTCCTTCTGTCATCTTTGCTTATATCCACAATCAAATATCGCCAGCCTGTTATTATAGATGTTACCCGTACGTGTCACGTGCCCTTACGACTTACCCATACTCGCACTCCATTTACCACCCCACTACCCCCACCTTTCTTTAAATATGCATACATTTTAAAACGCCTGTCTCAACTCGTATGCGAGTTTGATTTTCTCTTCGGCAATACGGATCGCGTCTTTCGCTTTTATTTTTGATTCTGCGTCATACCCAATTACGTCCGTACGCCTGAAACTACGTACGCGAGGACGACAAACGATACCCACTTCCTATATCGCGAGAGAGGGAGCGCGTCGATCCCCCAGTCGCGATAGCAAAATTTACATGTTTAAAGTTTAATGTGCCAGTTATCGAAGGCGCGACTTTGAAAAAGTGACGTCAACCCCGGCTAAAGCGTATTGTGGGACGTGTACAGGTGGGTGGTGTGGCGTATCGGCTTCGAACGCTCCTCTCTATTATGAATGAGGTTCGTATTCAATTTGTAGGCTTCGGAAATGTTGCCGGTATATTAAAAATGAGAGCGAAACAGGAATATTGCGAGGAGAATTTGTGGGTTGGAGGAAGGGAAGCGCTGGCTGTCTCCTTAAGTGTGTTGGTGCTTGATACAAAGGAGACGTCTTGATATATTTCCTTCCCGTATGGTGTGGGAGTTGTTATTATGTAAGAGAAATTCTCCCTCCATATGAATCTGAGGAAAATTCCGATGGGAAGTGATAGACGCAAGGGTGTGAGGTAACACAACATCACCTGCAAGGCAAATAATACTAACAGATGCAAACTAATACTACAATCGTTATTTTCTCTGACCATTGGGCAACTATTAAAGCGATCAAGTCCGCAAGTGTTGATCTAAGCTGGTTTGAGACTTTAAGACATTACTAAATCGCAAGTCGCTTAATAAATGAATTAGTCAGATACAAGAAAAACAGAGGAACAAAAGCCTTGATGATGGCAGAGAAGTGTGTTTTATTCCCTCAGAAATTCTTCCGTAAGATTTATCAAAACGGATACGACACTTTTTTTTTTTCCGCGTTCAACGCAGACATGCTAAGGCAAGTGTAGAATATTTTTTTACATTTTTGCTGGCTGTTGCTATGCCCTAAAAAGACTATGTGACATCAATGTATGTATTTTTTTACTTTAGCGATTTCTTAAATGTTGTTACATATGGTATAATCTACTGGGGAGATGTATTAATAATATAATAATAATATAGTAATTTATTATAAGACACGTTAAAATAGTGTATATACAGAGTCAAAAAAGAAAAAATAATGAAAAGGAAGAAATCCATCACTGCTTAGCACTAATAAGTAAATAGAAAAAAAATACAAATTCAAGCAAAAGAAATAAAACAAAATATGGGTGGCAATAATGAACAAAACAGGTTACATTCTAATAAATTAAAGTTGATTCTAAGCTAAAACAAATTAGAACACATATTCTATTGCTATTAAACAAATAAAAAAGAAATTGCAAAAGAAATATAAACTTAAATTGAAGACTAAACTAATACATTCTATTAACTTAAAATTAAATTTAAAAAAAAGCGAGGGAGCACACTACAAGACAAAAAAAAATATAAATATATATCGGCAAAAACAGAAATTAAAATTCATTAAAGGAATAAAATAATTTTTCTAAAAGGAAGGATTTTAAAACTCTTTCTAAAACAATACAACAGACCTTACTTTCCCTTATTGGCGCTGGTAATTTATTAAAAAACGCTATACCGAGATTATACGCTCCAGAGTGTGTCATGGACATGGTGTACTGAGGTGCCCGTTCCAGGCAAATAGAATCTTCCTACTTCAAAAACGTGCAATAAGAAACATTTTTGGCTTACGCTACAGAGGCTCGTGCAAAAGCATTTTAAGAAATAACAATTTGTTGACGATGCCTTCTATATATATAACTTAAATCCTATCTTGTACGTAAGAGAAGCATATCGATGACTTTGTAAGACTAAAGATGATCATGGAATACTTTTACTGAACTTTAGGAACAACATTCAGGTACCTAAGCACCGTTTATCAACTTTATGAATCATAATCGCCTCCCCGAAAACATTAAAAATTGCACAACTTTAAGTATTTTCAAACAACACAGTGAAGTCTTACTAGCAGATAAAGTCTAATTAGTCCACAGATGAATACTTAATGATGGATTGTAAGCACATTTGTTTTTTATTAGCATATATATTTTTGTTTATTTCCTTGCTTTTCTTTCTTAATATATTTCTGTTTAATCTTAGTGTATTACATAATAAGTGTTACTCATTTTTGTTATAAAATATATATTTTTTTTTATTTTTTTTGTGTTGTTAATTGCATTCAATAACAAATCCAAAGCATCCTGGAAACTTGTTTAGAAAATAACTAGAAAGGAGGTGAAAAGAAACTTATGGTCCGAATAATATCGGAGGTTCCAATCAATATGTAAACAACAACAAAAACTAATTATATGAATGAGTATTTAATTAATTTATGTTAAAGATAAAGAAAAACCTATCTTCAAACCATGCAAACTGCTCAATAACACAACGATTTTTTGTTCCTACCTCTGCATGTAAAATATAATATAAATATGAGTTTAAAAAAACATAAATTCCGTGGCCATGATGGAATACTTAAGATACTGAAAGCATGTGCGAATGAGTTATCGTATCCATTGTTCTGTTTGATAAACTTAACTCTAACAACTGGATGTTTCCTGACGAATTCAAAAATTCAATATAAAGTTGGTATATAAAAAGGAGACAATCAGACATACAAAATTATAGACCACACAGATCTCTTTTATCCAACATGTAATGTTATTCAAATATGAGAAAATAATACATTAAGGTTTTACGATTGTTATCGAAATTTAAAATATCACGAATTTCAGAATGCAACATGAAAGGAAGGTCGACTAATAGAGCAATTTAATCAACTTTTGAATGCCGTACTGGAAGGTATAAATTTGGAATGCTAAACATGGCCATTTTCATGACCTTTCAGGGCCTTCGACAGCATAATCATGAAGCACTGTATAGTATATTGGCATTATAGGAATAGCAATGCACTGAAATTAATTAAGTCTTACTTAACAAAGCGTAGGCAAAAACTGTGGAAAGATAGAGATCCAGAGAGCGGACATATCCTATTTTCTGACTGGAAAAATGATCGGGTGCACAAGGGCCAGTGCGGGAACCATGTATGTGTTTTAAATATATCTAAATGAACTTCCGAAGGTATCAAGACCACAAAAGCTGTTATTGCTGATGATCACTCAATTGTATTAGGAACAACAGGGTCATTGGAGGAAGATCTAAAAAAATTTTACAAATCATGAAAACGGTTTAAACCTATCATTAATAAATTAAAAAACAAATGTTATAAATTTCGGATACCTAATTCAAAAAAGAACCTTGATTATCCTTACAAATAAAATATACTACATCGGTAATGAAGTTGCTTGGATGATCCTGGATGCCAATTAACTGGAAGCACATGTGAACTATTGCGGGCGAAAATGGCAACTTCGGCTATGCTCTCGGTTTTGTCTGTGTCGTTGGTGTGGAGAAACGCGTCGTGCGTAAAACGAATGTCAAAACCGTGTTGGGCAGTTAGGGAATGAATAATTTTACAGCGATTATACATATCGTGTTTTGCGGCTCATAAATCTAGTTAACACTGCTCCACTCAGGGCGAATAAACAGTATTCTAATCGCTGGGAAATTATTCATTCTCCTCTGCCAACCTGGTTCAACTCGCATCCGATATGATCTGATCTTCTGGGAAATTCGGTGAAGTGAAAGAGTGTTTCCGGTTGCAGAAAAATGTGCCTTCGTAACATCTTCGCGAATTAAAAAAAAGGATGGAGACCTGCAAAGTAGTGTTTCTCCGAAAATAAAAATACTTACCCATTGTCCGAGTGTTATATGTTTCGAATGCGCTAAGTTTGTAAGGAGGAACATATTACATGGATTTTTTTACTAACAAAATACTTTGGTCATCATTATCATACCCCGGTGTTGAAGCTAATTTTTTATTAAGCACCACAGACTAAAAAAACCCTAATAAGCAAAAATGTGGTTACACAAATTATAAAAATTTACAATTGCTTACCTAGTGAGACTAAAAGAATTGATACTAAAAAGTTTAAAAACAGACTATATAGCTTACCGCAATTGAGAGAGCATTTTATTACTATTGAGAAATTTACTACAGTCGATTGGTAACTAAAGGTATCACTTTCATGTTTTTGACAAAAGTACTTTCGATACTTGTAGTTTTCAAATTATGTTTTGACAATGTTATTTATATGTATATTTATATATATTAATATTATATATTACTTTACTATACATTTTTACTCTTAACATTTTACATTTTTATAAAATTGTATGATTTATGTACTTGAAAATAGACTGTTCAAAACGTGATATGGACACTTTACAGAAGTAATATTATATTGCTATTATATAATAATTAGCATGAATTTAAAGATTTAATTGTTTATTGTGTTACTCTATTTGATTCTCAACTAATGCATGCATGTATGTATTGCTTGACTTTGTCTTATCATTATTATTATTATTATTATTATTATTAAAATTTAGATTTGAAACATTCAAAAAGTAAATTTTAAAAAAAAAATGTGATTGAACAGGCTCCTTTTACTCACGAAGAGCAATATTTAATTTTTTTTTACATGATTGTATCTCGATTTTGTTTAACTTAGAAGTATATTTTTGACAATGAGTAACTAATGTAAATTTACTACTGAGCCTAAGCTTTTAATATATTGAATATATGTTTTTTGACATGCATAAACACTTTGTAATACCAGCACCAATAAATATTTTTATTTATTTAAAACTTGTTTTTTTTTCAAAAAAGCAGTAGCAGATAAAGCTATCGATGAGCCATTTAGAACAAGTAATATATATATCTTCTTTGAACAAGTTGTACACATACTATTAAGGTAAACAAAAAGTTGTTGTTACAACTTACCATATTTTCAATGACTTTGACATAGTTTGCTATCCACCCGTGGATCTACCGGACATAATACTCCATAAATTTCAAAAATAAATCAAACATCGCCCGACATTATTTCCGGGCGGTCCAACCGGCTCTTTTCACATATACCGTGTCCGACGCAAGCCGCTTGAACCCAAAGACATTTCAAGCATTCAATCGGCCGCTCAACGCCGGTTCCCATATCAGGCCAGTATATTACTAAACCAACACCTCGATCCTTCCCCCATCGTAAACAAACACAGGCAAATACCGAGGCATCTGTCGGATTGGTTTTTTAATAATGAAAGGGCTCATTACGTCCCGTGAATGGAGCCGATGAAACCGGTAACCGGTGACCGGACGGCAAACATTGCGGTTTGAGCCCGTTCTGAAACGAATATGCATTCTCTACAGCTCCAGAATAAACATACGTAGCCATTTATAAACACTACGTTTCTATATGTATTTAATACGCAATATAGAGGTTCGCCAGCTTCATACGGCCTGAAAGCGGTTTCCTGTTCTTCGACTTTTGTATTTGAAAAGGAAACGAGATATTAGAAGTTCTTTCGTATTTTTGTACGTCAGAAACTTTGTATCGCTATGGAAATTGGAATGAACTATCTCGAGGGCGTCGCAATTCAGGAATCAATGAACATTTCTGCCTTGGTAGATTATCTTTTCAAAGTTTTAAGAGGACAGACAGTTCGGGATTTAAAGGATTTTAAGCTAGGATTCCATTCCATTCCATTCTAGAATTGTGAATTAGTTGACTAAATAAATGAATGTACCTTTTTCTCAATATTATGCCTATAACGCAGTTTAACATGATTTATTTATTTATTTTCATTGCATCATTTGAACATAATATAGTTGACATTTAGAAATTATGTTGTTTCTTGCTTCATCTTCTGTTCTTTTTGGAATCCGTTCCTTTCACGTCCAGCCAAATGTAATCTCTCATCGTTCTTTCATCCGAAAATCCCTTGCAGCGCTGTTCAATAATCTTCATTTCTTAATATATTTAACCTTTTTATATTTAACTCTTTATGTACGTCACTGAGATTCTTCGATATTTTATGTCATCCAGAATTTGCAAGTTGTCTATCGACCAAGGACTAAATGCAACACTGAGAAGATTCTGGGAGCTAGAGGAACAACCAGCAAGCACACACTATATAAATGGAGAATTGGTTTGCGAAAATCGTGTTGTTAATACACTTATGTTCAGCATTTGTAGCTGAACTGCGCAGTAAAAAAAAATATTCTGATATTAGAGCTCCTTTTTTTTTGTTTTCAGGTCTTTTATAAAAATATAGAAACATATTAGGCCTCAAACTCATTAAAAATAATAACATAATTCTAACTAAATCAACTAAATGGTATACCAAACCAACATGATCTGGACGTTGCCTAAATTTAAAAGCTTCACAACCTTTTTCACAAAAAGTTAGTGTCATTTTTAGATTAGATTAGCTTAGCACGTCCAGTTTAGTCCATTAAGTATCGAAGTAGCTGCACCCTCTTTAAATTGTACACCAACAAAAATAAAAGGTTTGCTGATTTAACCAGCAATTGGTTTAATCCACAAAATTTTGTATTTAAATATACTTAAACCACTCGAATGTTTAAATCAATTACGCAGAATTAGCTGCAACTTTGCTGTTGACTCGATCTGATATGATGGTAGTTCATTCAAAGACGTTTTAAATGTTGCCTCAAGAAATTAATTTAAATTAAAATTATTCTTTCTGAGTCAAAATTAAATCATATTTTAAGCAAATGTAGTCAAAAAACGATAGGTGTTGGGTTAAATAAGCACATTGGACGATAGTCTTTCAAAAGCGATATTGGATGCGTCTTTATAATGTATAATATTATTGACTGAAGAACAATTCTATGTTTGGTTTAAGGTACCTAATTGTGCCATTTAACACAACAAAAATAAAAAAAATACAGTATGACAATTATTCTATTCAATTAATTTAATTAAGATGTTTTTTCACTACTTGCTTCATTCACTGTAAGATCCTCTTAGAATGATTACAAAAGGAATATAAAATTAAAGCTAAAATACATAGTTTTATTGAAACGTAAAAATAAATTTCAATTTACAATATTATAGTGAAAATACTTACAATAAAGTCAATTTGTTGAACACAATGAGGTCAAAAATTGTAGAAATAAAATGTAAATGAACTGCTCAACTAATACCTAATCGAATAAGACTGTCCTGATCCTACTTCAATTTCCACGAAGATTATATCAATATTTACATCCATTGTTTTCGAATGAAGTTAGTTAATAAAACACAGTAACATGCGGTCATTGTGCGATTTTTGTCTAATTGTGCGTATGCAACATAATATACACTAATGTCAACCCGGACAACAAGTGTAGTGCATCAAAATTGAATCTTAGGTATGAGTCATTCAACTAACTCCCGCACAAAAATAACGTAATAAACATTTTTCAAAACAGTATATTTCCGATAACAAATACAACCAGGCTTAATTAAAGCTATAGAACGCTTAAACAATGTATATTATAAAAATACACATTTATGTCATATAGTTCATTTACCATAACAGACGAAGTACGTCATTACTTGCAATTTCGGGCCATGGAATATCATATTATTAAAATAACCAACTAACATATATCTTATTCATGTTCAATTAAAGATACTATGTTGGCGCCTACTGCTTTTTAAATTACATGCTTGTCACATCTTCTCAATGTATTCCCACCAATTTAGTTATTGCTGTCAACTGTCAAAGGATTATATTCTGCATTTGCAGTAAAGTGTGGGAATTTGCGTTTAAACTTGGTGTATATTTATTTAAAATAACTAGTTATTACAACTACACCATACCGAAACCATTGTGTAAACAATCGAAGGAGTTAATAGTTTCGTTAATCGTGTATTTCGACGCAGAACGCGAGAATAACGGGCCATTACTCCCGTTAATAACTTTCGTGCGAGGAGTATAAAATCCATAGATTTTTAATGTCATATCCTTTACAGTATTTCGTTTTTTAGAGAGTAACAAGTGCTCTAAACATTCATGTTGCAAACATAAGCAAAATTTCATCCATGAGTAAACAAGGAATTACATCCACTAACCCAAAACGAAAATGCATACGAAATAAATGTAAAAATTGATTATTCCACTTATTGTCAATGTGCTATGGAAACACAATTTATGACATGTACGAAAACAGTGAGTATATACAAATATTTTTTACAGAAGTGGTTCTTTCACATACATTTTTCAGACTAACATAGCACATTAAATACAAACAGTGCTCTTAAAGAAAAAAGACATTTTCTATGGTTGAAACACATTGTTGTGGTAGATATTATTTGTTCTCAAAGAAAAGGAAGTTTGTTACGAAACAATGGATGAAATATGGCAGATCGGAGGATGCATACAATTGTATGAAACAGATTGAATTAAATTAGTCTGGAAATTTTACGTACTTGGTGTACAACATATTGGAAACGAAATTCAGAAGTAGTAAATCAGAGAGATTGGTTTGGATAAAGAAGAAACTTGCATACTAATCGTTACTGTGAATACTTTAAGCGATAATGATCCCGATTAAATTTATTGTACTCACTTGTGCCTTTTTGTTATCTTTTCCACTGCTATCATGATTAACATACTTTAATCCTGATTTTCAAAAAGATTCATCACTAATATTAACGGTAAATGTTATTTTTAAGAGTTTGTTTATTCACCTGTCAAAAGCGTTTGACAGTTAAATAACCTAACGGTTTGTTTACGTTTTGACGAACAGAAAATTTGCAACACGGTCGTGACGTCATAGCAAACTGACTCACGTAGTACTTCGTCTGTTATAATAAATGAACTATAACATGTAAAGTTTGAGCTTGTGAAATATATAACTTTTGAGAAAAAACACAAAAACCTTTTTTTCACATACGTTTTATTAATTTAATATAGATGTACATTTCGTGTGCACTGTACACATCATCGGTATATACTAAAACTAAGACACGATCTGCAACAGGTGAAAATGGAAGTAAACAAAATAAAGCCAACGAAAAAACTACAAATGTTACAAATAGACGTAGATGCGATAAAAACATTTACATCTAAGAGACAAGTTTTATAAATTTTAGTAAAATGTCATTTATTTGAGTTAAGTCATTATTAATTAAGTAATTTTCGTATTTTTTCATAAATATAGATTCAAACATATCTAAATTCCCATTTACATTACTCTTTAATAAATGTACGTTGGACAAAGCAAAGGTATGTCCCGTTTTTACAAAATGATCAGCCCAAGATGAGCATAAATATTTTGGTTTTTAATGTGTCTTAAATGTTCTCTAGCTCTAATTTCCAAATTTCTCTTCGTCTGTCCAACGTAACATTTTCCACAATTTGTACAATCTATTTTGTAAATTCCTGATTTTTACATAAAATTTTGTTTCTCTTTAATTATATTATTGCACAATATATTTTTAACATTGTTATTATTCGAAAAAACTGGTAAAAATTGTATTTCCTAAATAAATTTAAATATTTAAACTGTAATGAAGAGTGGAAAGTTAATTTTACGTACTTTTCATATTCATTTACTATTTAATTCTGGAGTAAGTGTTGTATTTAGCTTTAAGAAATGTTTCTCTTGAAATCTTTTATATTTTTTTCTAATAAAGTCTACAGAGCAACCATTGATTTTTCCGGTGTAAAAAATGTAATTTAACTCTTTATTAAAAACTTTTCTTTGATAAGGGCATATGGAAAAGTCTAAAAAATAAACTATTAAATGCCGAAGTCTTATATTTATAAAAGGTCGACGAAGTACTATGGATGTGATTATTAGTGTGTGTAATTTTTCTGTAAATGTCAAATTTTATAATATTTTGTTCTCTACACAACATTAAATCTAAAAATGGAAGTTTACCTTCTGTTTCTTGTTTAAAAGTGAATATTTTATGGATATTGTCTATTAATTAACTCAACGAATGATTTTAAATCAAAACCATCATCTATAACTGCGAAAACGTCGTCCACAAAACGCATCCAAATTTTTGGAAAAGATGGGCAATTTTGTTTAATTTTATTTTCTAAATAATTTAAAAAGAGGTTTGATAAAAACGGTGAACGGGTTACCCATGCTGGCAGTACCAAACGTTTCTGTGTAAAATTTATTATTAAAGCAAAAACCGTTTTGTTTCATACATAATTGCGTAAGTACTATATATTCGTTTATTTCTGCATCGTGTAAATTTTGCGTTTTGAGATTTTTTTTTAAGTATATCTATGGTAATGTCTACAGGTACACTAGGAAATAACGATTCGATATCAAAAGACATCAACCAACTGTCAGCATTTATTTCTATATTTTTTAATTTTTCAACTACCTTTAATGAACTTCTTGTAATGTTCTCCAGATTTATGAATTTTGGGAACGGGTGTAAACAATTCATATCCGGTAATTTAGAGTTTTTATTGCGCAAATTGAAATACAATCTCTTATCAATTAAATTTTTACATTGATCCCTCAAATTGGATCAATGTAAAAATGAAGATGAGATATGAATAAATATCTGTAGCGCCTGTAAGGTTATCTGCAACTGTAAGCATTTAAAGTATATGCTTACAGAATTACATATAACATCACAAGCACTCATATCAATATAGAATCCCACCATTATTGTAAAATATTTAATATATGTTTATTCTATCAAAGGACTCAATAATAAAAATGTAAAAAGAAAGTTGTTTAATGCAATATCAGTCGGCTACTTTGAACCATATTTTTCTGTTTGTTTAGCTCCTTTGTTACTTCTTAATTTGACAACATTGACAAGGACCGATTTTACTAGCTTATTCGATTATAGCCTTTAAAGAAGCGGAGTGATAGAATTAACACACCTAAGACATATGCCTTAAAGACTTATAGGATTAATATATAGATACTTTTAATCTCAAAATATCATAAAAGATTTTATTTCTTATATATACATGCAGCCAACACCCATTGCTAAAACACAAAATATGATTGTCTTTACGTCACTGAGCATCAGTTAATTTAAGGAAAATACAAACAAAACAGCATAACATACGTTAGAACACCATTGTCTTGTAAAGCAAGTCGGTAAATAATAATAGAACACCACGTACAGAGGAAACCCTACATGCTTGCAGTACTCTCTAAAGTTCCGAACTACCCCAACAATGCATTCGCACCACCGAACAGAAGGTTTTGTATATAAATGGACATATTATATTATATATAAGATAAGCGAACGCTATTCAACAGCGAAACCGTAAATTATTATTAAACTTACCCAGTTTCGCGGACTTATCGTCAGTTGGGCATAACATATTCCGCAATACCGCGCCATTTATTATATCATTATTATTATTCTCGCCGGTGTTCAGTGCGCGCGATAATACTAACAAAAACTTCGAATTTACCGCCATATCCACCGACCGCCTGTGAAGTTGACCGAGTTATTTCCGCGAAGTTGGTACTACCGACGCGAATCAGCTGTTCGCGGGCGCCGTGTTGTTGTGCCGTGTGTTGTGTGACCGGTCGATTTTGTGTCCCTTTGTCGAGAAATATGACTTCGACGGACTTCCTGCGTTTGAACGAACATGCATTGTTTAAGAACGTGCGCGATACGTTGCCCAAGAATATCACGAAGACGCAGAATATCGTGTGCATCAAGGACGATGTGCTGTACACCTGGGACTTCCAAGATAACTGCATTCTAACCTTAAACGTGAAAGCCGTGAGGAATGAGGAGTCGGAAGGGGTCGTACATCAGGTTAGAATACTTTTGGCGTCTGTATATAACGATTTCCGAGTGTAATTTGTGCATTTAAGAAAGAAATTCAGGGGATTTGACGTTTGTTTATGTTTTCCTAACCTATAAATGTTCGCTTGGCGCTTGACTAGTAGTAAGAGTGAGACATCCTCAATGTGACCAACTTAATTTTCCTCCAACGTTAAATTTTGTCAAAAACTTGACATGAAACTTTAAATATGTTATTTTAATTTAATTAAATCGATTAAATGCCTGTACATAAACTTGAAAAATGCAATCTTATGTTATAATATGTTATCTATATTTAAAAAAAATGTACTTACAACAATGACAAAAAGTAAAATACATCAGTAATATATATATATATTTATTATCCTTGTTTTTATTATATAAAAAACTATATCTACTGCATTTCTGAATTCGACATTAATATATAATCTTAGGAAATTATATATACCGTTTTTTGATTATTTTAATGTCATTACAAACCGGTAATTGAATTTTTATAATTAAGTAATTACCATGAGATAATTTATTTAAATTATTTAATGGTTTTCACTTGTATGCATGCTTTATTATCCGCGCCTTGAAAAACATTATAAACAAAATAGGATAATAGAACTACAAAATGTTGAGAAAATATTTTTCTCGTCGAGTGGTAAAATAATCTTTTTTTACTGGGCTGGAACCTAGAAAATAAGGAACCAAGATCGAGACGAAAAATTATACATTCAATAAGATATTGAGGCGATATTTTTAATTAATTTTTAGTAATTTTTAATTCGTTGAGGAAGTTTATTGAAAAACTTGAGTAGCAAGGGCCTTTTTTTAGACATGGTGTGCAACGGGGTAATTATAATTTGTTTGAAATCTTGTATTATGACAATGGCGGCTAACTCGAGTGTAAACCGCAGATTACCACAAACTAGGTGTAACTTTGCCTGGTAAATCGATTTAGATGGAAAAATACTTCAATAAATGAGGAATTTTCTCCCACTTGGGGAAATTTGCTTAGTGGTGACGAAAAATGAAATATTACCTTCTTATGTTGGTAAAAATACAAGCGGAATACGGACAATACAAATGACGTAAAATTCTGATTACAATTTTAACGTATCAAATATCTTCCCCAGCATTTACTTGAAAATTATAAAAAAAATTGTTGTTTAATTGGAACACATAAAGCGTCTTTTTTTAACATTGCATTATATTGTGTCGCTTGCTCAAAAATTAAAATTGTTACGAGAAACATTATATAGTCGTCGACTATACAAGGCGCATGCGTTTGAATTATGCAGTTTGAATACAAGTGATAAGTGAAGCATTTAGGTAGATGGCTGTTGAGTGTGACGCATATAAGTGCGAATGGTTTAACGCTAGTGAATTTCGATTTTGTGTTGCAAATAAACATTAAGGTAAGTTCACGTTACATTAATTATGTATTGAGATGATTACTATGTAGTTAGCTATAACAGCACATATAAATAATAGACATATACCTGCGCATGGATATGTAATACGATATACTTACAACCTAACCTCAATAGGATTTGGCGACATTGTTACTACAAGCTATGGCATATTACGTGTAAAGTCACAGATATTAGTTTATTTAAATGTAAATAAATGAATGTAAAACGTTCAACTTCCAATCTGTTTTATTATTTTCTTTTCACTACATGTTTCGATTAATTGACAATCATCATCAAGTGAAAAATGACAATGATGATGATTATTAATTAAACGAAATAATGAAACAGATTGGAAGATGAACGTTTTACATTTATTTATTTACATATGGAATATTTACTTAAAGTTTTGGATGTGCAGGTGACTTGCAGGAATTATATCAAACTTTTAAATTTAGACATAAGAAAATCTTAGTCTTGAAGGAGCAATTTTTTTTTTTACTTTTGTTAGATATTTGCTAATATAAAACAAATTAGTGACTGCTTGCCGTTGTTGTAGGCTGTTTTTGTTGTTAGTGATAATAATAATTCATGCCTTGACATCCCCCAACAGCTTTCGCCAATTACAGAGGGCATCGGCCCAGCCATGAGTTACTACATCAGTGATGAAGTAAGTAAAGTAAGGAAGCGACTATTTTGGTTTTAAACTAGGATTTAACAATTTTTCAAGATAATCTAAACTTCAGGAGACGGAAGTGAACACACCTTTGATAATATGTTTAGAAGAAGGTATTAATGGAAATATATTTGTGCTACATGTTTTTTCATTGTCGCATTTTTTAATAATCGACCAAACGGGTTCGTTTTAGATCAATATTACAATAAATAATAAGGTTTGCAGAGGTATTTTTTTTAAAATGTATCCAGAACAAGGCAATAAAAATGCGTGCAAACCAAAACTGAAGGTGCTACGATTTTTTAATGTATTTTGTTAATTGAAAATTAATTTGTTAATTAATGCAACAGATTCTTAGCAACTATTGGTTTTTCTTATAGACCTTTTCTGCGATATTTTTACTTTTTAAAACAATGCTTATTCTTGCAGCATTTATTAAAATTCTTGTAAACCCTCTGTAATCCAACTAATTAATATATCTTTCAGATTTAAACATAGTATTAATATTGCATATCTTGACTACTTAAGTGAAGAATCTGCTTTAAGTTCTGAATGATATAAACATGTTATTCGATAATTGGAACTTAATATTTCTGGATAATAAAATAATCTAATAATCAATGACTTCTAATTTCTTTGTTATTATTCTAATTTATATACTAAGCTCATTATTAGTAGACAACTTTATTATCCAGTAAGACTTTTGTGTCATTTTCTTTTTTAAAAAAAAATGCCTTGATGTTTATAAGCTCGAAATACACCCTAAAAAAAAATGTGGTAAAATTACCCCAAAAATAGGTAGCAATTGGGCTATCCCTATTTTTGGGTTAAATTTACACCTATAGGGGAATTTTCACATCCTTGTGGAATATTACATGCGCATAGTAAAATTCCTTGAAAGTGTGGTAGATCTACCTGAAATTATTACACTTTATTTGGGAATATTACTTTTAGAGGTGTGGAAAATTACACCTCTAAAGTAATATTTACCAGACCTTAAGGAATATTTATTAGGGTGCTCTGCTATATATGGAGAAAACTGCTACAAAATAGATGTGCAACTATTCTTCAATTTCTACAACGTAGAAGCAAATGCTTTCTTTAGTCATACTCAAATGGTATTTATATGATGAGAAAAATCTTTCTATTGGTATTTTATTTATCTATTGTATTATATAAACCAAAATAATTTAAATTCATTTCCCGTTCGTCAGCGCTGCACAAAATAATAATTATACGGTAATTACGCTAACTCCAGCAAGCTGGCAAGAAGTTTATGATACTACAATGTCTCTGAAAAACACTATATCTGTTGGATATGATGATATTCCCACCATTGTTTTGAAAAGAACAGCACACTCCATAACTGATCCACTACTACATCCCGTAAACATAATGTTAGAAACGGCTATTTTTCCAGAAAAGCTAAAAACAACAATAATAAAATCATTATTCAAAAAGGGTGACCCTGGAAATCTCTCAAACTACAGGCCCATTGCTTTATTATCTGATATTTCAAAAATATTGGAAAAGATTATCCAGACACGTCTAGTTAGTTTCCTCGGCAAGAATAAGCTGCTAAATAACAGGCAAAGCGCTTACCAAAAAAATAAATCCACTACCACTACTATATACCAGATATTAACCACGGACATCTATGAGGGTATAAATGAAGGAGAGGAAGTATTGTGTATATTTGTCGACCTATCAAAAGCTTTCGACAGGGTTGACCACAGCACGCTCTTACAAAAACTGGAAAGAATGGGGTTTTCGAGGAAGAACAGAAGCTCTCATAAAATCATATTTGGGAGGGCGACAGCAATATACTATAGTAAAGGAAAAGGGAATAGCGATATCATCATCGTGGGTTACTACGTGTAAGGTTAAATCCAAGGGTCAATACTAGGACCAATTCTATTCCTAATTTATGTAAACGACTTACCTGAAATACACCAAAATAGAATAGCCCTTTTCGCTGACGACACATCCTTAGTTATCAGGGCTCCAAGGGGCGGGTCTCTCATCGAAGATGTCACACATGTACTGGACAAGATCGACACCTAGTTTTCACAAAACAACCTAAAACAAAATATTGATAAAACAAAAACTATATTGTTCACAAATAGAGGAATGGATACAATCAACTTACCATACCAAAATCAAATATTAACATCCTCGGAAGAAGTTGGCTTTCTGGGGTTGTTGGTGGACAATCATCTAAACTAGAAACCTCATATCCAACAACTAATCAAGAAAATAAGTAACTTCAGTTACGCTCTCAAAATCATAGCATCAACGGTAAGCCGGGAGGCGGCGATGTCAGCTTACCATGCCTACATCCAATCCCGTTTATCCTACGGAATAATCTTTTGGGGAAATCAGTGTTTATTTCCCAAAAAAGGTGTATCCGCAGTATATTCGGTCTTGCCCCGCGGGACTCTTGCAGATCGGTTTTTGTTGAGCAACGCATACTTACCATTTTCGGACTTTATCTCCTCGAATGTGCAACATTTGTAAAGCGCCATTATAATCAGTATTTTGAGAAGTTTGAACTCGCACACGCATACACGAACAGGAGGAACTGTAAATGGATTTCTAAGTCAACCGCACACTAAACGGGCAAAAGTGCAAAAAAGTGTCGAATATCAACTTCTAAACCTTTATAATCACCTTCCCGACAAACTTAAGAGTCTATCTTTAAATATTTTTAAAACGAAGCTTAAGAACTTTCTGGCTCAAAACGCTACTTATAGTATAGAAGAGTTTCTTAAGCTACTGCTGTGTACTGATGTTACCAGCATAAATGCAAAATGAATTTATAAAAATGAAAATTAAATTTACTAGCTCAGCGGATAAAAAAAATAAAAGGGCGCAAAAGAACAATTACCCTCAGGGTTACTCTCACAATTAAACTTATCATGAAAAGTAAAATGTGGGCGTTTGAAAATTTGACTTTCTTTAATCTCAAAAAATTGAAAAAGGTTGGACCTCAAATAAAAGAACAGTATTTTTTAATGACGTTAACAATCATTAATTTTATTTAAAAAAAAAAGAAAAAAAAACATTTGATTACAAATTACAGTAAAAACAAAAACCATGGACTGAGAGTCCTGGACGAAATCAAAAACTGCATGAATCTACAATTACAAAAGGACAATTCAAATCCTTTAACAAAGCAAAAGACAAATTTGTTCTAGAAGAAAATCCTATTTCACAAAAAATCCACGTGGTTTCAAAATTCAACGAACTAATTTAATTTAAACGTGGACAAAACAAGTTAAATTTACAAAAATAGAAATTTAATTACAGGCACAAAGCTTCTTTTCACCTAAACCGAGGTGATTAATTATTATAAAACAAATCAGTAAACTAGAAAACGGAAAAAAATTAACTCTATAAACTAAAAATACCTTCTAGAACAAATATAATAACTGATCTTACATCTAATCGTGACCACAAGAAAATACAACAGCAATTATTAATCTTATGAGTTCCTAGATGGACGATATAAATATCAAAATAAACGAACAAATCTTTACATAAAGAGTATTGCAAAATGGGAGCAATGTAATAAAAATTTACATGTACTTACATCTCGGCATCAATCTAGAAACTTAGCGCCTCTAAGGGATAACAGTCGTACACATATATCAAAACCTGCGTGCACTCGCAACGCACAAACGCAAAGAAAATATCTAGAATATAAACTACATATACAAAACTGGTGAACGCAATATGTACAATTGAATGAAATTAATATACACAACTGAACAATTAAATTAAATTTAACAATCAATTCTATTAACAAAATCTTGTCAAAATAAAATATTAAAATTATAGAAACTCTTTCGTGACATTGAATAAAAGATAAATTGGCATGAACAAGAATACAAATTTGAATTTTCGAAATCCGGGGTGCCAGACCACAGCACTACGTATGGACTGCTAGTATCAGTGAACTGTGTATATGTTTGTATGTTGTTTATATGCTTATATTTACGTACTTTACATGTACAGATGTTGTGTATCTTTTATGTCTATATCTTTTTCTTGTTTATTTTGACGCTGTTCATATATATTTTGTATTTTAAGAACAGAGAATATATATTATATTATTATATATTAATGCCGTGCCCTCACTGAAGATGAATACCTTCTAATCGTATATTACCCTAGAAACTTACCAAATACGTTAAAAAATGCCTTTACTCCTAAAGATTTCTCTCATCCTCTTCCCTTCTCCGGACGATACGATTTATTTTCATTTCTGATACGACCGTGAGGTGTATATAACAGGGGAGGAGAAGATCCCGGAAACGGAGCTGACTCGATGTGACCCCGTCCAGAGGGGTAATTTTATTAATGTCGGTCATTTGTTAACAAAAAAATTTCGCCCGATTACGCGAGAACGCATTTATTTGTGTTTCTGTTTTATTCCCGCGTCGCTCCGCTGTTTTTCTCCGGGCCCACACCGTCAGGATCCGATATGGGAGGGATATAGATGTCGCTACGCCCGTCTCCCACTTCATTTTCTTTTGTTTTTAAACGGCGATACACCGAAATTACCGAACAATTAAACACTTTAACAAACGCGCGATATAAGGAGCAAAAAAGAATTCGATGCGATTTTGAAGCGGGTATAATAAAGAATATGCGGGTTCTTATACTGTATAGCGCGGAATTCTTGGTAATTCCCCCCGTATTTATGTGCTTGATACATAATAACTCGTACGGGTTGTGATTTGTGAAATGAGATTGTGACTTTGGGCGACGCGACTCACAAAAGGCGCCCGTAGCTCGAGTGCCGTTCAGAACTCTTGCCAGCGCTGTTCTCTTTGGGGAATTACCGTTGTGGTGGTTCTCCAGGAGTGACCCTTGATGGTCGAAGGAGTTGTTCAGCAGGCGGTTTAACAACTTAATACACGTTTAGTTGAAGTATGTATGTGCGACGCATATGCTGTTATTATCCTATATGTTCGAGGGCGTTCAACGTTCTACAGGTATTAAACGTTATTATCTAGTATTGTATGAATGGTGTAAGCGCAAAAAGATGGCAGGAATTGAAAAGGGCAAGTGTAGGAAGCATTTAAGTATAATAGTTAACTCTTTGTCGGGCGTAATGTACCAGAATAATCACATTTACGCCAAAGTCATACTTTTCCTATAATTCAAATGATTCTGGGATATAACGAATTTAACGGCATCAAACGTTGTTGCACAGGTTCTGGTTTCCAAAATCTATAATCGAATCAAACATACGCTACCGACCATTGAAATTAGGAGAACGGGTCAGGAAAAGATCAGGATTTCGAAGGAAAATAAAAATGTATTCGTAAAAGCAAAAATATGAAAAATCAATAAAACAAAATATTCTCATTAAAATACGTGGGGTAAACACCTGATGATTTGTGGTGTACACCCTGAAACAATTACGGTGATTTATTCTAGATTACAAAGATTTATAAGGAGGATTTTAGAGGATTTATGGAAATTTATGATGAATTGTCGAGGATTTAAAGTAATTTACAATGATTTATAATGATTTACCAGAAATTTAAAAAGGATTTAAAACAGTTATTAATGCGCACTGCGCCTGCGCGCAACATACAAAACCTAACATATCTTACGTTTATTTCATATAATTTTGACCGACAGTTATAGCGGAATCTGACAAATACAATATTATTTTGCACTTGTTTAAAGTGGTGTCGTGCTAATTAATTAACAAACGACTGTTATTATACAATCTTCGGCCTCGCCTCTTAAGATTACAATTATCATTGCAAAAATTAATAAAAACTATAATAACTCTAAAAGTAAAAGAGATAGACACAGAGTATGCTTAACAAAAATCAGAGCATTTGTTAATAGGGATTTAATGATATAAACATATACAGGTGTTCTATTTAAAAAAAGTAAGATATACTTATTTGAAGTTGACTGTGTTTGCGCTTTAGTAACGAACACCCAGTATATTGAAATACGACTATAAACACACTTGCAGATATAAGTAGGACCGTACTAATATATCTCAAAATTTGATTCATTTATTCTAAGTGGTAGTTAAATTATAATCGCTTTTGTCAAACAACGCAAGCGACATAATTTTTAGAAAATCAAAGATATCTTGGAAATTAATAAGTTTAGCGCTAAAGTATATTGTATTTTTTTTTATTTAATGGCGCTTTTAAAAATGTAATAAAATTGGGGGTATTGTATTTAAAAAAAGAAAGTTGAAGGTTGTACCACGATTACGAAACACTCTGTATAAATCCTGATAATTTGACGTTATAGAAAAAATCATAATCCTACAATAATTTATAAAAAACTTTTTTCCTATGTGTCACTGGTTACGAGTTATTCCCTGCTGGTGAAACAACCTGTATAATAGCGAGGTTAATAGAGGTTAATAAGAGCTCATGAAGTAAAATTTTCCTGAAGTGATTTTGAAAATTTTGTAAGGGGGTTGTATTAATTAGTATTTTCCTTTTGCTATTCAGCAATATTACCGTTGGCTATATTTTAAAATAGAACAATTAAGTAATGGAGGATACCTCGAAAGATATTTTTGTTGAGTTGGAAAACTCTGAATATTCTCATTTCGCCCGTGATAAAAAATGTTTTATTCATCAACGGTTTTAATGGGTTTCATGGGTGCTTGGAAATATTTGAGACCAAGATGTTCTTGATATGGAAAACTTCATGCGCAAAACAGCCCAATTTGTAATTGACGAAAAAGAATATGAATCTTTTTATGGGTTATTTCATCAGAAAACAGAGTCCTTTAAATTTGTACCAGGGCAGAAAAAGGCAATATTACTTATGGCTGAATTCTTCAAAAGCAAATATTGTCAAGAAAATAATGAATTTGGATATTCAAGTAACGGTACAAATCAATCATCGAGTAAGACAAAAGTTCCGAGGAAAGCCATATCAATTCGAAGGAAAGGCAGAGGTTGTGGAGGTATTACTCTTAGGTAATTTACTGGGCAAAGACGATGTACAAATAGACGACATGATTGACCCAAATAGTGGTAATTCAGTCGATGATCCACCAAATCAACTCCAACATTTTACGTCTTTGCCAATAGAGACTGAAGAAATTGATAGTGATAACTTGAACGATCCGAACAGTAAGTAGTACAGAGATTTATGCGATGTCTCACGTGCCGGAGTTATCGATAATTTAATTATGAGAACCTATGGCAGGAAATTAGTAGATGAAACAATTGAAGAGGGTTCATATGTGTGAGTCTCTATTCGTAATAAATCAAAAATCATTCGAAAGTTCTCGCTCTGCTGGCTTCTAGAGCAAACTAGAAATAGGGTTAGTACTGACAGATAAACGCTTTTAATACAAAAAACGAAAGAGACTGCGAAAGGACTGGAACATTAACTAACAATCAACAACGAGGTCAATAGAAGAATCAACAGAATTCATCAAAGTCCAAAAGAAAGATGTAGGAAAAGAAGAAATAATAGAGATATCGAATTTGAGAGTTCGGACAGTTGATGTAAGATAGATGTAGATCCAACAATAGTTAAATATAATGACAGTACAGACAGAAACGTTTTCAGTATATGATGGTAATATAGGCATAAAGGCATTGATGAGCAAAGTGAATGCGTGGATTCTAGTACATCGTTGTCAATTTCGCTAGATATAATTAATTTCGAGAATAATTTCTATGCAGTTTGTTACTTTGGTTTATTGGAAAACTTGTCAGAACTGTTACAGGTATTGCCAAGGATAGTGCTGATAATCCAGTAATCGAAATGACATTTTTAAGACAAAACAAACGGAAAAGTGTAGTATATTTAACGTATATATGTTTGTATTTACCGCCTTTTTCTATCGATGTTGGTATTATGTTTTTTATGTATGAAGCAGTAGGCAACATGGCAGTAATAAAGGTGTGTTTGAAACAGTTTCAAGCCAGCGTGTTTCTTTTATAATTGATAATTCCCGTCCTGTCAATAGTGTAAATAGGGTAAAGGATACCACAAAAAGAAACGAATTTAAATGGCCTGGGAGATCAAATATATCAAATATAGAAACTCACTATGTCTTTTTTGCGCATATACCAATGAAGATGTATTAACTCTCATTGATGTGACTTATGAAAATAAAAAACTAAATTTGTCTTAATAAAAAATTGTGTTACTCTTTGAACCTGTCTTATTCACCATGCGTCCTCCAACCATTTGTTAAATTAATAATTATAAATAGTGTATAAATTGTTTATACATAAGCACCATAATGATTTATGATGATTTATATGGATTTATGGAGATTTATATGGAATTATGGTTACTTATAAGAATTTGCTCTGTGTTTATATCGATTTATTGGTGAGTTAATGCAATCTATTTGGATTTTTGGTGATTTAACAGAATTTATAGGGATTTATAAGGATTTATTTGCCAAAAAAGATTTATGGTGTACAGAATTTTGGCCAGATGTTTACCCCTCGTTAAAATATTATACTTCCTTCTTGTCGAAGAAACCTCCTTTAGTTTTTCAGAGCTGTCTGGGAAATATTCTATTCAACTTGGAGAAATAATTGTTCTGCTACTGCACTGTAAAAAAAGTTGCAGTAAAATTACATGTAAAATCGTTGGTAACAAAGTCGCCTACAATTTTACAGGTAAATTTGCTTCATAAGGTAAAATTTCTACCATCTAGTAAATTTACATGCTGATGTGTTTTTCAAAGATTGTACTGTAAAATTCGTATGTAATATTTATATGAACTCTATATTTACGGAACACTGAAGTAATTTTCATATGTATTTTTATAAAGAGAGCAAGCAACTTACCTAATTCTTTTATAGCACCTAATAGGTCATACTGAATCGCTCAACCAGGGATCAAGAATGAACACGCTTACGCGAAACCTACGATTGCTTGTGGTGACGTACATGATATCATTGAGCCAATAATAAGTTCGACAAACGAATAGAATTACCTACGCGCACAGATAAATAATCCAATAACCAATCACATTGCGGCGTATGAATTCGTATTTTCCATGATAACTATAGTTTTACCCCGAAAATTCAAGTAAAAGGAATAAATATAAAGATCCTCATATTTTACTACATAGCAAAATAATATACTTCACTTCGTAAAATTAGTGTTTAACGTGCCTCTAAATACCCCAAAAAAAAATGTCAATTTTACACTTTTAAGTAAATTTTGAGAGTATATACAAAATTGTACATGTTTTTTTCCTGTATTTTCCTTTTGAATTTTTGTCACATCTTAAACTTACATGAAAAAGCTATAAATTTTACCGAAATCTCTTGTTCCATGTTAAATATTCTAGAAAAAACATGTAAAACAAAATTTACATGATTTATTGTGGTAAATTCACAACGTTATTACATGTAATATTCCTGATTTACCATGGCAAAATTACTGTATTTTTTTACAGTGTGGGCTGGTGTAATTTAATGGTGGGACTAATTGCAAAAGCTGCAGTATTTCCGGAGACTCCATATCAGATGGCTTCCACAACAATAACAAAAAAAAAGGATATTGCTCAGAATAGCCGCTTTTTTTTCTAGTCAAGAATTTTTATTACTGTGTGTTTAGGCATATTAATATGTTTGCTTTTCCCGATGAAAATGTAACGACATTTTGAATATATACAACATTGATGTTTGTTTGACTTGAGCTATCTTAATCTCCGCCTTATGCATATGAATTATTACGAGACAGACCTTAAGATACCGAACGAACTCGTATTAAACCCGGGAGATAAGTTAACGGCGCCCGGTCTTAACGTCTAATATAACTAGTTCGGCTACGTTTAATGTCTTAGACGCGCCCTCCGACCATCCTCTATCGCTTAGCTAGACGTCGGCGTCCCCGACTTTCGTAGTCTTCGCGCCGCGGTGGCATTATATTACCGGCAACAATAAATAGATCCTACCGCCGCGAACAATGGCTCGACCAGCAATAAAATAACCACGGAGGAGCGCCCACGAAGCCCGTGGGGGCCCCGCCGAAAGGCATAAATTAGCGACCGAGATTATAATACGGCCGCGAACATTTTGATGAACATCACGGCGACCAGGTCGTTACCGCGGATAGGAAGGAGGGAATAGGAAGGAATCGCAGAAGGATGCGGCATTACGAAAGTTTCGGTCGTCGCTTGTCGTCGACGGGCGGAGGTTGAGAAATCTATGTGTGTTTCGGGCATAAAAGGCCGGAAACGTCTTTAGGAGGTCGGAGGTTCCTCTTCCTCCATCCTGCCTGGTAGGAGCGCGATATCTTCAGAATCTACTTATCACGGTGGTGATAACTGCCGCCGTTATAGGGACTGTTATAATAACGTAATGCGGCGCTGGAGAAGTTGCGGATGTCGGTGGATTGTCGGTGCTGTGCCGTGGAGGATAAGGAGAATGAGAGGGCAGGGCGACGAGGAGCAAGGGGACGTGTCCTGTGTAGGTCGTTATTTTATTAGAGACGGCGAGATAATGAAGGAAGTGTGCGAAGACGCGCTGTTCCCGTTCAAAAATCGTAGTTCGAGTATGAGGATGGTGTTGGAGACAGTGTTGCCAAGTTGGTTGAATTTCTATTAAATCTGATTAGTCACTAGATATCGAGGGTTTTCCACTGAAGTGGCTAGTTAGAAGTTTTCCAGCTTAACGAAATTCCTCAGTTTTAAAAATTTGGTGTTTGCAACAATTTGGCACTTACTTTTTTTCTAAAATATTTCCAACTTTTTTGCACTTTCGGTTAACCGGAAGTCGCCATGGACTTTGTTATTTTAAATAGAACACCCTATATATTATTATATTTTTGAATCTACCATAAAATTCTATGACGATTACTACCAGGGTTTCCTATACCTATCTTCGACTGTTTTTGAGATATTGCGATTTTTGTACCTTGTACCTTTGCATTGTCCTTAATTTGGCTGAAACTGTTGGACAATAAATCATTATTATCATTATCATATAGTTTGGTCCTTGTGTCTCGCGTTTTCAATCTTTTATTATACTCTTCACATATTTCCATCTGGTTGAGGCCAGAAGAAAAAGAAAAGTGCAGTTAAAACAGTCGAAAAACGCACAGTTAAGTTTTCATTACATCATGGCGCATATGCGCGGCATCGTGGTTACCTTGTGATCTCTGCAGAAAATCGTCGGACAATCCAACAAGATTTCTGAGGAAGTCCCGCTGCTTAAATGCCGTAGGCATGGGGTAGATTCGATCCTTCGTTTATTATTAAATAAGGGCTCCAGCTTTGGCCAGAAGCAGGGAGGCCAGGATACAGCAAAAACAACACAAAGTTAAATTTAAATAGTAATTTAATATAAAATAAAAATAGCAAAAATGTGACTGATAATTATATAAGTAAAATACTTGATGAATATAAGCATATTGTCATGAAATACAAAAGGTAATCAATGCTTAATAATTAAATTCATGCAAAATGATTCCCAAAATACACACAATGATAGTTGGTGACAGTTAAAATTAGTTCAGTTGTCTTTTGGAACAAATGTTCCTTTAATGTAATTTAATCCACCAGACGGCGTTAGTGGATATGTGTACCAACAGAAATCTCAAAACCAAAGTAAAATTGGCTCTATATTACTTAGGTAATTGTTAAATCTTAAATCAGTTTCATACTTTTAGTTGCACACATCTGGTACATAAATAACAGCTGCTATTCCCTCCAAATGTTGTTATAAAGTAAACGGTAATAATATAGCGACCAATTAATACGTACAGACGTTATAAATATTGACAGGTATGTAATAAAAAAACAAAGTGAATGATTACTGTTGTACACTCAAAAACATGTGTAAGTACTGATATCAATTATACAAATTTAACTAATAATACAATAAACTCGTAGCTTTAGGTTAATGAGAATCTTAAAAGAAAGTTGCTACAATATAGACCTCCAAGTAAGTGTGATACCCTGACTCGACACGTCTAGTCGATCGGAAACTTCTTTTGCTTCACAACGGGGTTCACGGAAGTTGATATCTGGTTCCGTATTTAATACCGACCTACGACCAAGGTAATGTCTCAATCACACTGCCACATGAGGTTACAAACTTCGGAACAGCATCAGCAGATACGAATCAAACTATACTCATCGAATGATCATAATATTTCGCAAGATTCCAACCAGAAGAACAAGGCAACCACGCCGGAAATAATCATAAGGGAAAACAAAATATACGAAAGAAAAAAAAGCCTTAAAGTCGTAGTATGTAATTAACATGTGCTCTATGTAAAAATAATATACTAAATATAAAATATCTTTTAGGGAAATAAAGCATTTAAAAACACAATTCTTTAATTTTGAAATTACTTAGAAAAAATGATTAAAGATTCATTACCTAGATTAGATTAGATTAGATAGACCCCTGTGCATTCACAAAAGTCTTTGAAAAAATAATAACAGATTAACATCGTATCTCTCGCAGTACAAGTTGTTAAGTAACAGTCAGTTCGTATTTGTTGCTGGTAAATCAACGTGTGACGCAATTCACAATGCATTAAATGCTGTTTACAATGGTTTAGATGGAAGGGAGAATGTAGTGGGATTGTTCTGTGACCTGAGTAAGGCGTTTGACACCCTGAATCATAACATTCTACTGGAAAAATTATCAAGGTTGGGTGTGCGTGGCATTGCACAGGATCTGTTTAGATCATTTTTGTCAAACCGAAAGTCACTGGTTAGTATCACAGGTGTCAGGGATGGTGTTGAGCGGTCTTTTTATTCCGAGTGCTGGAGTGTGACGCATGGCGTGCCACAAGGGTCAATTATTGGACCAATTTTATTTAACGTATATGTTATGATCTTTCTTTGAGCCTTAGCAATTGTGTGTTGTCGCAGTATGCTGATGATACCAGCTGCATTATAGTAGGGTCGTTTGAACAGGTCATAAATACAGCTAACAGTACGATCAGGGAAATGATAGCGTGGTGCGGGAGCTCACCTTGAATGCAGAAAAAACGGAAGTATTATATTTTAAATCGGGGCATTCTGGTAATGCTCTTAGTCCAAATATTAAATGCAACGGTAAGTCGATATCTCAGAATTCTTGTTGTAAGTTTCTGGGAGTTCTTGTCGACTGTGATTTGAGGTGGGAACAACACTGCTCTAGTTTGAACAGTAAGCTAAGCTCCGCGGTGTATGCGATTAGTAATCTTCGGCGCTGCTGCGACATTAATGTATTAATATTATTTTATTATGCTTACGTTGAGACCCTGTTACGTTATTGCGTCATTTTCTGGGGCTCTTCATCGTGTGCGCACCGGTTGTTCATTAGCCAGAAACGTGTCCTAAGGTGTATGGTTGGAATAGGTTCGGGAGAGTCGTGTCAGAATGTTTTCAAAGTATTTCGAATATTAACATTACCTTCGTTATATATATACGAATTATTAATATATTACAAAAAGAACGAACGTGATTTCATCAGAAACAGTGATAATTATGGTAATATGTGCACTAGGTTTCGGCACGACTTGAGCCCGCCTGCTCACCATACAAAACTATTTGAAAATGCCCCTTATTATAGGACTGTGTCATGTTTTAACAAACTACCGAAGCAAATAAAGGACATATCTTCACTTAACTTGTTTAGAAGGGCGGTAGTTAATTATTTGCTGGACAACCCGTTTTATAGTATACAAGAGTATCTAGGTGCATAGTTTTCAATTTTCTGTCTGACCCCCATATGTATGTCTGTTTTATTATAATATATATGTGAATCTATTTATATGCTTATTGACAGTGTCGATGTACTTACGAACGAATGACAATAAACATTATTATTATTATTATTATTATTATTAACCAGCTTTTAATACAACAGCAGCACCTCTCTCTGCCACACACAGCGATCAAACAAGCGAATATCCCGTGCGGACACGTCTGCGTCAGTATCCAACAAAAAGTGTTGTTTATAACAATGCAAAAATGTGTATGTTATTAAAGTTACTTTAAGATAAATGAATATTTTTAAAGATGTAAAAAGCTAATTTGAATATTACGCTACTTAAATAAAATGAAATTTGGAATATCTTTAAAAATAAATTAGAGGGACATGTTAATACTATATACAGTAGTGGTCAAAATTCTATGACTATTACAGCCTTCAACAGAAAAATTAATAGGACGTATAAACTACAATGATTAAATTAAAATTTGGCGCCTAAGCCGGACACAATGGTGCGGTACTTTATATATCTAGTGACTTTAAATCCAATGGATTTAGAGTATCATCTAATGGCGAAATTTGGTAGTTACACAACGTGTCCCGTGTTATTTTATTCAAACTTTGGGAGGGCAAAATAGACCGAATTTGATGACTGAAAATAGCAAAAATAGTAGGTCAAACCAATAGATTGAGATTTGATAGAGCTGAGTATAGAAGCAACATTAGTAACTGAAAGTAATGCTAATGATTTTTTTTGTTAATAAGTGTATCGTCACTGTAAAAGTTAAATGTGGTAAACGCTACCACACGGTAAAGCTGCCTACATGACACTGAAAAATGGTTATTACTAAACTATTAATTTTTACTATTGCTATACGTATTCAAGTTTTAATAAAAATTCATTGCTATTTCAAACCAATATTAATCCTACAAACAGATGAAAATTTTTCCTACAGCGATTAGGATGAAATGGTAAAGATATACCTACATTAGAGTCCACTTATATTCTGCCGGACTTCTTGGCTGAAACGGCGTCCTGGATCCTCTTCTGGCCGGAGGACACTCGCAAAGGACATCTTCAGGGCTGCTGCTACTACTCTTGATCTGAAACTTGATAGTCGTTAGTACTGCACCCTGTATGTATTTAATACAAAGATTTCTTTCTCTCTACCCCTCTCTACCCCTTATTTACCCTATACATCTTTTTTTTCAGGACGAAAATGCACTTTCTAATTGAAAAATTACTTACACAACGCCAGTAATTTCTTCATTTCTTAACGTTTGGCTGATACATATGTGTATAGGTTCAACCTAACTAGCAAACACTAAACAATTCCGATTTTTACTAGTACAGCTTCGCTCCTTCGCGATCCTTTTTCCCCGCCACGACGCTACTACTGCATTATTCAGGCATTTTCGGATCACAAAATATGTATAAGAATTTGAATGCGTCCCGTAGGGATTTCTCCGGCAGCGAGCGGCAACGATCCATTTCCCGCAAAGAGACGAAGAACCTATTCGACAATTGACATTATTTAGGGGTAAATAAAGGAATAACTGCACCCCGAGCGACACCGACTCGCAGGTAACGCCATCTAGTTGTATTGTGTCGCGCGTACGGTCTATTTCCCTACGCCATTTGCATTTGAAAAGTGACAAATATAGGAATCGTAAACACGCGCGTCTATGAATATTTATGTTGTATGCCGGTGTTTTCCGGAAGGCGCTTCCTTTTCTCTCGGTATCGGCGTCGTGTTTTCTATGCTTTTTTCATCGCTCGTCTAAGTAGAGAGTAGAGTCGGCTTTAATTTGTCAACCAATCTCCTTATCAAATGGCAATTTTAATAAAGATTACTTCTCGCCGTCTCTTTCGTAGTAGTCATCCGATGCTCGGGACTCGAGGAGATCTTCTATTGCTCGAGAGAGGATATCCGAGGACTTGATGAACCTCTGCAATTGCCATCTTGACTTGAATTAATCATTTGATATTAATTTAGGAGGTCGCCACGCTCCAGGGTATTACTAGGGCAATTTACAGGTTGTTACCGGATGCGAGGATCTTTTTTTTTTAGGTTTTCACAAGCGTCTCCTTTTTTTGTTGTCTCTTCCACTTTAACTTACTCGAATCGTATACGTGTTCGGTTTGATTACTTCCAAAATAAAGTCGATTTCTGAAGTAGCTGTTTTTGGTCATAATCAAGAAGGGATTACTGATTTGATACGCATGGCAACATTGTTGTATATTACTTGTATGTATGTATGTATATATTGCAAGGCTGATATTACACTGCGACCTAAAAGATCTATTGTGCCCCCTGTTCTTGCCGTTTTACAGCTAGCCTTCCAATCCTATTCCTTTCAGAAAGTGTAGGATATCAGAAGGCCCCAGGTTAGGTAAGTCTCCCTCTTCGATTTCACATGCTCCCAGGTGCAACGCCCTTGAGTTGCACAGTGCTACGCAATTTGGGAGGGGATGGATGCCATCCTATTCCCCAATCTGCTCCAGTCGTTTTACTCCTCCCTTTGTTCCTTTCTTGTTAGAAGTGGAAGGCTTCTTATGGAGGTCCTGCTCCAATTCCTGTTTACTAGCGGTGTCGTCCCGATAATAAACGTCCTTCCTCCATGGTTGATCCCACGAGTAGCTAGGAAAAAAAGCTCCACCTCCACAGAGCCCCGCATGCAGAGGTAAGGCTAAATACAATGGGGTGCGCCAAATGCCCCAAGGACTGATGGACTGGTCTTCTATCCAGCCACGCATCCCAATTTTATTTTACTGTAATAAATGGCAAAACAAGGCTTTTCAATTCAATATAGGAATCGTGGTTATTAAATAATAGCATATGCTGAAATTACAGTTATTGTATTGCCTTAAATGTTGAAATTGCGAACAATTGGTTTTAATACATTGTACAGTCTTCGGGATATAGTTTCAACCACTCGCTCCAGTATTTTTTAAGTAATTTCCAACACTGATGCGTTACAGAAATCACGGAGTCAAGTAGAGTATCCGATCAAACGGCAAAGTCATATGGACCAATAAGCCTATCCTCCTTTTTACTCAAAACTCTTTAAAGTTTGGTGGATAGGTATATAAGAGATACAGCGTTTAGAGAACAGCCACTCAGTGATAGGCAATATACTTATCAACCAGAAAAATCCACGGAAGTCACATTAGACGATCTCAACAGGTTAATTACAAAATCTATAGAAGAAAGAGATAACCATGAAGACTTTCCTTGAAATTGAGAAAACATTTAAGAATGCTACCACAAATTCAATTGTCAAGGCTTTACGGAAAAAGAAGACATTGCACCGAAGCTTCTGCAGTGGGTAAGATCCAACCTGGAAGGAAAAATAATTACATCCACAATTGACGGGACTACCATTAAAGCGGAGGCAAGAGATGATTTTCACTCTCTGACGTATGCTGACGACCTTACAGTAGTCGTTAGAGGTCGGTTTCCAAAGATTCTGGTGCAGCGTATGAAAAGTGCTCTAAATACGGTTAATAAATAATGTAAACAAGAGCGACTATCAGAAAACTCATGTTGTCACGTTCATAGAAAAAGAACGCTGGACGGTCTACAACCACTAGTGACAAGAGGTGAAACGATTCCATATGTCAAAGAAGCGAAATATCTTGGGTTATGGTTTGAGCAAAGACTTACATGGAACTTACATATCCAGAATACAACCAACAAACACCTAGGTAGGTGCAGGAGAATGTGTGGAACTCTTGATGTGGACTCTTTGATTATACACAAAGGTTATTAGACCAGTGATAACGTACGGAACAATAGTGTGGTGCCCAAAGGTGCAGCAGGCACGCAAAACGCTGCAAAGACTGGCGTACCTGTGTGCGATGAGATCAACCCCCTACCACTGCAATGAAAGTAGGTTTAGTTAAGTTTCGAGCACATAGATTTATGCATAATCACGCCCCGACAAGTAAATCGCACGGTGGTAACTATCAAAAACTATTAGATGAATTTAAGGAAAAACTCCTTTTGGGGATGTCATGTGATGCCATGGTTAAAAAATTCAACCTGAGAGAAAATATCAGGTTCTAATACTAGGTAAGAACTGTGAGATAGGCACTCCAGTAAGAGCAGATTCGAACTGGTATACAAACAGCTTTAAAACGAACTACGGCGTCAGCTGGACATACGCAAAGAAACCAAAAAGATTTTGTCGGTAAATTTTAGCAAAGACATAACGCTGTTCCAAGCTGAGGTTGCTGCAATTCATCATTGTGTCAGAAAAATAGAAAGATTGACTCAGTTAGGCAGAAGCGCCGCCATCTTCTCTCAGTCAAGTCAATCCTCACTTAAAGTCATTAGTTTTGTAAGTGTGGACTCTAAGCTGATTTGAGATTATGTAAGG
Source organism: Protaetia brevitarsis (assembly GCA_004143645.1). Taxonomy (NCBI): domain Eukaryota; kingdom Metazoa; phylum Arthropoda; class Insecta; order Coleoptera; family Scarabaeidae; genus Protaetia; species Protaetia brevitarsis. The sequence goes on along the minus strand of RXPK01000162.1, from coordinate 63,348 downwards.
GCCCTAATTGAGGTGGGCACTCAAAGGAAATTAACATTTGCCTGGGTTCCTAACCACTAGGGCGTGAAGAGAAATGAGGCGACGGACGATTTGGTCAGGCGAGGTTCGTCAAGATCATTCGTTAGAGCTAGCCCTTCTTTTGGCATTGCCAAATCGCAAATTGAAAAATCCACAATGAAGGGATACATAATCAGTCCAGAGAGTGGTAGCAAAAGTCACCGGGACAGAAGTCTAACTTTATTGAAGACCTACTGAGTAAAGAGAGAAAGACTGTCAAAATGCTAGTAGGTCTGCTGGCGTGTCATTGTAGATTAAATAGGCATATGTACAACATAGGCCTGGTAGCAATGATATACCTACTTGTGAATTCTGCCAAGCGGAGGAAAAAACACCAGTGTCTGTGATGTGCCAATACGACAGTTCTACTATGTGTCAGATGTGCACAATGATGCGAAACCCTCCTGCCACGTGCGACCTACACGTTTTGCGAATATCTACGCCTCTGTATAATAATAATAATAATAATCTATTTACACCGCATCATTTAAAAAAAAGTAATTCCGCAATTTCAAATTTGACATCAAGTAATTGGGGAATATTTCGTCGAAGACTATTTGACTAACTCTTACATATTTCCTTTAAATTACAAAGTGTAATCAGTAGTGTGTAACTTCAAATTAAAACTCACACCTCCGTCTATTTTGATCAATGTTTTTGGCTTTTTAGTTTTATTAACTTCCACTCCAAATGCAACATCTAGAGAAGTTAATTCGAGGTGACAAACATATTTTCCTCAAAGGAAAAAAGATGTAGTGTTCCCTTTTGCGGTATAGAACGAATTACTTTACAATACGTTTGCTGAAGCTACTCTCGCAAATCTCGTTGGACGAATGGCGTAATGCACGACATGTGTGTTACGCCTAGCGTCGCAGAGATTAGACCGAAGGGAGTCTAACTGAGGCATCTATGGTTTGAATAGAAGGGTATCAGGCGTAAAATAAAAAATAAATTTACAAGAGAGTATAAATCGGTTCTTTTTGCTGCAGGATTGCAATGTTTATTGTGGAAGGAGTATATTTCGTAAGAATTAAATCTTCTTGATACCAACCTATATAGGATTTTCTACGGAAATGGCTAGTTAGAAGTTTAACTTTAAAACTTTGGGGTTTGAAATCATTTAGTACTTATTTTCGTTCTGAAGTTCATAGTTTCTCATATTTCCTGTTTACCAGAAGTCGTTATGAACTTATTTTAAATGGCATACTCTATATAGGGTGGTGATTCACGGAACCCGTCCATTAAAAGTTTTTGACTTTGCAATGATATTCCGATTTTGAAACTTTGGGATTAAACATAGTTGGCTATGATCTCTTTAGAAAAAATAATTTCATCTTTGTCACGCTTCCGGTTACATGGAAAGTCATGGCCAACTTTGATATTTTAAATAGAAACCTATATTTTTTAGTACATTTTTAGATTCTACTAGGAATTTTAAAGCCAATTTTATAAAACATCTACTTACCTATCGGTTGCCGTTTTCGAATTATTTTGGTTTTTGTGAAAAAAAGCTCAAAAAAAGTATGATGCTGTGAATGCGTATAATGACTATACAGTAAAAGTAGAGAATTTTATGTTGACTGCGGAGGGTATGAGTCCTCTACTATTTAACCAGGGAATAAAAAGTAAACAAAATTATACAGGGTGTCCCATAATCTAGGGTTAATTTAGGGTAACTCCTTAGTACTAAAAGTATTTTTCTCAAATGGAACGCCCTGTATAGTTTTACACCATGTAATGTAGAATTTAATCCTCTATAAAAAGCTATAGGTGTTCCTATACCCATCTCTGACGCTTCTTTTAGAATTACCGACTTTCAGAAAATGTAGTTTCTAATTAGTATTTAATTAATAGTAGGCGCTGAAAAACAATTTTAACTTTAAGAGCATATAAGAAAGGCAAAATATGGTATGAAAAAATAAAATTTATTGAATACAAAATAGTCAAAAACGAAATGCTGTATGTATTATGTAGGTATAATAAAATTATAAGTGTTGTATATGACCTTCACTAGCTTGCAAAAATTTATAGAACCCTGATGTAAACTCATATTGTTGTAGCCTGTTTTATTTGTTCGGGACCTATGCTATCAAACGCTTTAGTTACTCAGCATTCTAATTCTACTTTGGTCTATCCTTTGACCGACTACACCAGAGATTGTTTGTGTCCCCACAAATAAAAATCTAAGGGCGTTAAATCAGAAAAGCTCAAGGTTCATTGCGTCCAATCTACCTATTATCAAAAATTTCACTCGGTATACGGTTTAGTTCATAAGAAAAATCCCATCCATTTGGTACCAGCAATATCTCCGATCAGAGTTCTCCACGAACTAATTAATTCAAAAAAAAAAAAAGTCAAGGGTTGTTATAAACTATCACGCGTCGTCTCTTCCTTGTTCCCGCTACTAGTTCTACTTCTCTCTACAAGGGGGCGCAACAATGCCGTTTTTAGCTGTTTTCCGAACTTCAAACGCTCTTTCGGACCGTATCGTGGATCCACTAGTCAGCAAACAAAATAGACTGTCATTAATAATAATAATAATAATAATAATAATAATAATAATAATAATAATAATAATACTTTATTGCGAATAAAAACACTAGGTGTTGTTTGGCAATACATATAGCAAACATAAACAAACATATAATAATAATATACGTGTAGATGAAATAATGAAATTGATGATGTAATTTGATAGACTAGTGTTAGGTGTGTTACATTTAAAATATAAAACAAATGTGCACAAGGGTGTTAAAAATTCGTCAATGGAATAAAATGCTTGTTCCAACAGTACGGCCCTTAGTTGGCGCTGGAACATTTTTTGAGTTGGCGAATTAGTTAAAGAAGTAGGTAATTTATTATATAATGAAAAACTCATATAATACAAGGAACCTCTACTAAGGGAGGAGCCTGGTTTAGGAAGGTTAATGTAATGATTATGACGTGTGCTATAAGAATGTATGTCAAACCGATATTTCTGTCTAAGGGTCTCATATAGAAATAAGGAAGGAATGGTTAAAATTCCACGCGATATGAACAAGGGCCGACAAGGAGCTCTGTTGCCCTCCCCACAGATCGCCCGCACTGCCCGCTTTTGCACCTTAAAAAGTGCATTAAGATTTGCCAACGAATTAAATCCCCAACAGGAAAGATAATACCGCATACGAGACTCGAACAAAGAAAAATACACCATACGAGACACTTCCCCTCCAAGATGACGTCTTATCACTCGCAAAGCATAACAAACAGCAGACAGCTTTTTCGGAAGGACATGGACATGTTCAGTCCATTTTAAATCCGCATCAAAAACAATACCCAAAAACTTTACATGATTGTAAGGTAACAGTATATTATTATTAAGGCAAACATTTATATTTATATGTTGCTTGTATATCAATAATTTGGTTTTACTGATGTTAAGAGTGATATTATTCGCATTAAACCACTCACTAACACTAAGAATTCCAGTGTTAACGATTCTCCCGAGATCGTTTTTATTCGAAGCATGCCATATAAGAGAGGTATCATCAGCGAATAGGGCGGTGTGTGATTGATTAGCCGCAAAAGCTAGATCACTAATAAATATTAAGAACAGCGTCGGTCCAAGAACTGAGCCTTGCGGCACACCACCCGACCAATCCCCGACCTGTGGGGAAGACGCTGTTACAGCAGATCCCATAGTACTTATCAACAACTTAAGAATAAAATGAATTTAAATGCGTTACATTATACCAGATGGAATTTCGAATTCTTACAACACAACAGCGCCCCCTTTAATCAAAATGTTAAATAGTTTTGAGGAATGGTGAAATACATTTAACAAAAAAGCAAAACCAAAAATTAGAAGAATATATTGTATTTCATGTTATATTCAAATAAAACAAATCCATTAATCCAGGCATTGTACTAAGGAAAACATAGCAATATATACATTGCTGCTAAGGTGTTTCTGGAGGAAGTGTATAATCACAAATATTTTTTTTCTATTTTGCGTTCATAAAAACGCAATTGTAATATTGAATTGGAATATTGCTTTTGCGTATCGAAAAGTGCTTCATTGTGATACGCCTTTTTTCATTTCTATAGGTTGGCTGTATTGAATACATTATGACAGAAAGCAAAATTGACGTTTAATGCATGTAAATTGTAAATCTTTTATCAAAAATTCTATACAAATTTAGTTTACATTGTTATTGTTATGAAACGTGGAATTACTGTATACATTTACACTGACGGAACAAGTATCTTGAGCATGTATTGTTATGCCAGGCAAATTCTTCGTAACAAAGTTTTGCTGAGTTATGTTATTGGCTTTAATGGTAGACTCTTGTGATTGAGAATCATTCGATGATATAACTCTAGAATGACCAGATGTACTTGGCTCTGATAAGTTGTGCGCTACAGCCACTTTACTTTTCATAGATGTTTCGATGTAACCCTCAGCTACCGCAGATGACTTCCATCCACCATGACGTTTTATAGTCAGCAAATCACTGCCTGCGTCTGCTAAGTATGTAGCACTAGAACGTCTGAAGCAATGTCCAGTATAAAGCTCTGAATTGGGCAATTTTAGAAAATCAGCTAATTAATTTAGGCATTTTGCCAATCGTATTAATTCCAATCGGGCACGATATACAATAACCATTGCGATATGTAAGGAAGAATCTTGAATGATTAATAATTTTTTGGTCGCCAGGGCGACATATTTTTAATTAAAGTAATCCATCTTTCATCCGTAATTGGCAAAAACTCTTACGATATTATTTTTGTTTTAGGTACTGTCACCAAAATAATACACTCTTAAATTCTAAATCATGTATGGACACATTTTTGTTAATTCATCTCGTCTACAGGCACCTGTGTAACCCATTATTAAAAACGATCTAAAATAAATCCATTATATAAAAATTACATTTTGCAAATAATATCGTACCTTTATTGCTAAATACAATGCGTCAGAACCTTCTTCTATAAATTTATTAATATCTTCAATGCATAAAATTTTAAATTTCTTAGCCTCGTATCCCTCAGAGAATCGTTTTAAATAAAGCTTGTAATTTAATATATTTTGATATGTCTGTATTTTATAAATGGAGAAAGCAAGAACCGAAGCATGGAATACATTAGACCATAAGGTAGAAGATTCTTATTTTTACCTTGTAATTCAAAATATGCCAATAAAATGTTTTCAGATATTGTGTTGACAGTATTCTGTACAGCCCATAGTTCAAATTGATGGTGCATTTTTCATATACTGCTTTTTGATTTTTTCGGTAATAAATTTATGACGGCGTTATCCGCAATTTCACGCAGTTGTGGTGGCGTACAAGATAAATTTGTCTCAGTATCACTCATTTTTTACAGTTTACAGAGACTATATTATGAAATATATTGTTTAAACAATTTAAATAGCCGAATTTGAATTTTGAATTCGTCAAATGTCAATCGTATGTCAATGTGACCAACTTCATATAAAAATAAAACTCAACATTTTTAATGAGATTTTTATTAAGTATTTATTATCGATTTATAATGCAAAATAGAAAAAATAGTATAAAGGACTCGTTTCATAAGGCTTTTTGTCGCACTCGTTCATTAAACAATCAACAAAATCATGCCTTATGAAACTCGTACTTTAATATACTATTAGATCATGTAATCTATGAGTTTAAATGAAGTTGAACCTATCGACAATTAGATTTAGGAGGATAATATACGGGATAATTCAATAGTAGACACATTTAGAAATTCATTCCTTTGATATAAGACTCAGGAAACTATTCCGAGCTTTCATTTAAACGAATTACTTCCATTCAAATTCAAAATATACCAATTTCCCGTACCTTACATCTCCTATACCCAGCATACACGTCCTCTGTGTCATCCTTATAACCCATCATTCCTCGCCCCAGAACACACGTACCAACACACCTATTCAATCCTCTCCGAGCAGTTAAGATGACGTACGACCGAGGACACCAATTCCACAGATCACAATAAGCCGGTACGCGGCTTCGCAGAATGTCTTTTGGCGTGTCCGTGGACAATACGGCCCGGACGAGTCCAATAGGGGCTGGAATCCGACGACGCCACCCAGGTCCGATACACATCAGCCTCGAAGACGGGGTAGACGGGAATAGGCCGGGCGTTGTCCTCACAAAAGATGACAAATTTCATCATTAGGAAAGTGGTCGCGCTTGAAATTTGCCGAAGCACACGGTGATCATTTCAGGACGGGAACGTCATCAGCAGTTTGTCATGTGAACATAGCAGTGGACGTGTAAAGCATCGGGGAAGTATTACAATAGGAAACGCGTTAAGTAGAAGGAGAGCGCTATTAACGCTATTACTCATGTACTTTTTATAATATAACGCGCCTATTCTGAACCCGATATAAATCTACGTTGTTACTAGATGCTTTTGGTGGACACACCAACGGCTAACGATGGTAATTTCCTGCCACCTGAGGTAGGGGGCGCTATGGTGCTATATTCGAACGGTTTGTTCCTCAACTATTCTGCGACCTGGCGCAGGGGTTTCAATAGAAAGATTAAAGGGGGGGCGGTCATCACGAAGGATAATTGCCGAACAATTATTCTTCAGACGGTCCGGGATGCAAGGGCAAGCAGAGGTACTACACAAGAGATTTCTCTCGGTAGTTTGCGGTCCGGTTGTTCGAAGGGCGGTTAGCTCGTACGAGTGTCCTCTTAAATCGTGCGCGCGTCAGGGTGTCTCGTAATTGTTAGAAAATTTAATCGGGACATGGGGGCTAGGGTTATTGTCTTAGCGGGATAATGTATCAGTGTGAAAAGGCAGTAATTATGGAATGGTTTTCAGTAGGTAAAAGCTGGTTATTTATTGAAAAAAAAATTAAGTTTTTGTTGCCTCTGTCTGCTGTAACACACTGATTGTGAGAGAAAGGAAGTTTAAATTTCAATTCACTGAACAACTTTTGAAATATCATTTCATTGTACATTGATGTAATCACCTAAATGTTCAACATAGCTGTCCCAACTGCAGCTAAACTGTACACAAGTATAAGTACAAGCACATTAGTAGCTATTTATTGCAACATGTGGAAATAATCCACACTGGAAGAAGCCAATGCTTTCCGTCAACCAACATCACTTTGTTGGAAAAAAATATCATCGCACTAACGAATTTTTTAATCAAATTGAACAAAATATAAGGTTAAAATAACTGAAAGAGAAATGGTGACATAGTTTGTAGTTTAACAGTTGTTTGTTTGTCATTGAAATACAATAAAATTATTTTGTTTTGAAAACTAAAATCATAATTAGTGGAAGAATAATTGAATGAAAATTTAAGATGGAAATCTCATTATTAACGTGAGAATATTTGCTAAAATGTCGATCTGAAACTACAATATATATCTAGAAAGGATAACAATAATTGTAGGACGATTTTAAGCCACTGTACATGCATTAATTAGCAAACCCTAATTAATAATTAGGTCACACTAAAACCGTGTGTAACACTCGGTTGATATTAGCATACATATGTTTCACCTTACCAAGGATCTTCAGTTGCTACTGGTTCTCATCTCATTTTATTCTTCAACGTATTACTATTACAGGGTGTATTCAGATTATGAGGTAAATATAATAATATGTAGCAGCTGTAATCATATACGATCAAAAAGTCTTAATGCACAGGGGGTCTATCTGTAAGCATTAACGAGAAAAAAAAAATATTTTATAAATGCCGTGGGCTAGAGCCGCACCTGTGCCCAACCTAAATGCTGTCCCGAGTATACCCCCACATACCACTATCATTCAGCCATTACCGCTGTTAGTTTTGTGTGGATTGCCGCTTGGAGTGCAAGCCACTTCGAACATTTTATTTAAATTCTTCCCGTCTCGAAAAAACGATCCTTTTCAGGACCATCATGATTTCATATAAATCGAAGCTTGAAGCATCGGCAAAAGCGCGGGAATATATAGATTCATTTTTGCGCGGCATCATAGTAAAAAGGCGTGTTTGCAAATTTTCTGTATCTACATTTATTTCTGTGTAATTCGATTCAATTCATTTTGCGTTATTTGATTAAATAAATCCAAAGAAATAACTCAGATTCATGTGGTAGCGTTTATTAACAACTAACTTTCGATTCGACAAAGCAAAAGAAAAATATTTACGTTTTTTGTAACTACTGAAGTCGCATATCCGGTGAAACTCGAACATCTTATCAGGATATTAAAAATAATACTTTGTAGACTTACGTAGAATGCTCTTAACAAAAAAGGGGAATGTTTATTTTATAAAAAGAAGAAATTTAAAATGCCTCAGTTTTGCTATTTTTACAAGGGCACACGATTGGCCTTTATTTATTCAGAATGACGTTAAATGAACTTACGGCATACCATTAAGAATAATACTAAATGAGTGCAATGTATTTATAAATAATACCACGTTTAGCGGGTGCTTAACATGACGTTTCCTCGCAACAGGCCCGCACTAAAGAATTTTTGGCTCTAAATTTTACTTTTTTTTATTCTTTAATGATGAAATCCAGTTTCGGTGGGTTTGTGCTTTATATGTCGTGTTAACATCCAAGCAAAATTTACTTTTTTATTTGATACACCCTGCATAATATATAATATAAGTGGAAGAATAATTGAATGAGTATTTAAGATGAAAATGTCATTATTAACTCTAAGATATTTACTAAATTGTCGATCTAAAACTACAATATGTATCTATAAAGGATGACAATATTTGTAGGATAACTTTAAGCCACTATACATGGGTTAATTAACTAACGCTAATTACTAATTACACACAAAAAAAGTCTATTATCAATCTGAATATTTTTATTTATTCAGAAATCGAAACTTAATATATATTTAAATGAACTAAATCTTGTTGGTTAGAACATAAGAGTAAATTCTCTGAAAACACAATATACTCTTAGAACAAATAGTATGAATATTTGCATTGAAGTATACTTCCTCCAAATAAACATTATTATTGTTGTAAGGAATAAATCTATGCAATCATAGCGAGAAAGTGTGTAGATACAAAATAAAATCCCTTATACGATTGGTATAATGAATTACTATATAAAATTATTAAATGTTGTGTACTGAAAACAAGAAATATCAAATTGAAATTACCATAATATTGAAACATTTGAAACGAATTTTACCCACCATTTATTGCACTAAAACTTATCTGTCATTGGTTCCCTCTTTTTTAGAGGGGTTTAGGGGGTTTTGCATATACATACGCTTTACTTGGCGTCACTTTTTGATTGACTGGCGAACAATGTTGTTGGTTGTGAGTGTAAGTAAATCTAAATGGATACCCCAGCCGTTTCACAGCTACTTAGATAATGGCGTGGAATGGAGCTGATGCACAGATGCTACCATTAAAATATTCGAAGGTAAGTACGTACGTGTTATCTAATATTAAAGGATTACTGGTTTAAAACGCTTTAAAATAATATTTAGAGTCAGCGCCATTGTGTCAATGATATATGAACATGGTAGGTATGTACATTAACAAACATATGTAGGTATTTACTAGTTATTAGTTTTCAGTAGGTAATACCAGCAAATTATTATACTGATTGAAATTATGTCAGTAACCAACGCCGACTAGATACCAGGCCCAGGCATTTAGTGGGAAGTATCCCGACAACACCGGTCTCAACGACGGATAGGCATAACATCTATACCTCTACGCATCAATATCCCGTGTGCACTCCTGGAGTACCCCGATACGCTACCTTCTCCGAAACATTGTAAAATTATAAAGTATGACAGTACATTTATTTAATTACATAATATTTCTTTATTTATTAATTTTCCCCTACTGAGGTTTTTTGGTGTTACAGACACAAAATTAGTAGGTTATTATTACCCTTGAATAGTAGAAATGCTTAGATTAAGCAGGTAAGTATTATCAGTTCAATATACTTATATTTTGGAAGCAAATAATGGTAATACTTCACATAATACCTTTATATAGTTCTATCAAATGGACATAAATTATTAAGGCATAAATATGATAGTTTGCAGTTGAGAAGATCTATTTACTCAAATCTAAAATAATTATTTTTGTGGTGAAAATATTATATGTTCATAATGATTTTAGTATATTGATTACATTTGAACTAAACAATTGTTTTGTCTAACAAATTCCCGCGTTTGGAAAACAACAAATTTTATTCTCAATATAAATACATCATCTTCTTGCTTATATAGGAAGTTATGTTATAGTCAATGTGATGCATTTATATTCAAATTGAGTAATTATTTTTTTTATGTGTAGGTCACTTTAAAAAGGTGTGCAACACTAGGATGATATTAGCATACATATGTTACACCTTAGCACAGATTTTCAGTGCTACTGGTCAACCTAATGTATTATACGGAGAAATTGTATATGTCCTTAATAAGTGGAAAGAATAATTGAATAAGTATTTACGATGAAAATCTCATTATTTACGTGAAGATATTTGCTTAAATTGTCGATCTGAAATTACAATAATGTACTATAAAGGATAATAATAATTGTCGGACGACTTCAAAGCCACTATACATGCGTTAATGAACTAACGCTAATTAATAATTAGGTTACATTAAAAGGTGTGCAACACTCGGTTGATATTAGCATACATTTGTTTCACTTTATCTTCGGTGCTACTGGTCAATCTAAGGTATATATAACAGAGAAATTCGTATATATACTGAATAAGTGAAAAATATCTTAGATCTTAGCAAGTTCGTGTGCATGCATGCAAAAAATAAATACGCCTAAAAATGTTGAAACCTCGAAGAACCACGTTTTACCTATTTACTTTAGTTGATTTATCTAAACAAAATATCTTTTTGAACATTTTTCAGTTAATATAGACAATACTTCTATTTTGTAGGTGAATTGTGTAACTATAATATAATAATAATAATAATAATACTTTATTAGGTCCAACAGCAAACAAACCAATTACAGGACGAAAATTAGTAATTGACGGCGTTGCAGTAACATAATATAGAAATAAATCATCCTAGTATAACAAACAAAATCAAAGGTATTACATGAAATTTGAAACGAACTTAAAAATACAAAAGATACATATTCTTACATTCAAATATTAAGTATCCATATCATAATAGAAAGTGCAAATCAAAACTTACATACACAAAATAACACTCACTCACAGTCCGCATACAGTTCATTGAAGTTTCTCATCATATGAGATATTGGGGATTTTACCAACACATTAGTTCGCGCACGGGGAACACGAAACGTTGTGGTATTCCGTGTAGTGAAAAACGGCACATTAAAGTCCACCAAGGCAAGCAGTGAGGGGCAATCCACTTTGTTCAAAAGTATATTCAATAAGAACTTGGCACTGTAGTAAGTACGTCGGTCGGATAACGAACTGAATCCATGAATACTACGTAGCGTGGCATAATCGGAGTTGCGTTCAGGATATGTTCCAGTAACTCTATACGACAAATATTTCAGAAAGCGCTTTTGTATTCTTTCAATTGCTAAGTGTTGAAAAGTGTAGTAGGGATACCATATTATAGAACAATATTCAATACGGCTTCTGACGAGCGTGCAATATAATGTTTTCATAGTCTGGATATTGTTGAAATTTCTGCAAGATCTTATCAGAAAGCCTAGGTTTCTAGAAGCAGACAGACAAATAGACTCTATGTGTTCGTTAAAAGTCAGATGGCAGTCAAATATTACACCGAGGTATTTCATCTGCGTGTGTCTTATTATAGACTCCGAATTGATAATATACGTGTAAACCAGTGGATTTTTGGAAAATGACACCACAGCACATTTATTGACATTTAAAGATATTTTGTTCTCTATACACCATTTTTCCAACTTGTCTAGATTACCTTGTAAATTTTCAGATCGTCAGCATATCCTAAGCATTCACATGTAAGAGACTGCAGGAGATCATTAACATATATATATATATTAAATAGTAGAGGTCCCAGATTGGAGCCTTGGCGAACACCAGAGTCCATAGGAAATAATGCTGACGAATATCCATTGTAGAACACGTATGCTTTTCTCTCTGACAAATAAGATGTCATCAACTGGGTAAAAGACGGGCTGAAGCCAAAACCACCTATTTTCGTCAAAAGAATGTTGTGGTCGATAGAGTCAAATGCTCTGCTAAAATCGGTATATAACACATCAACTTGCTGACGCCTATCTAGAACTGATGAAATGTAGTGTGTGATGCAGGCTAAATTAGTAACCGTGGAGCGACCAGCCATAAAACCATGTTGCCGGGTAGATAAAAACTGATGTACGTTTCTATAGATTCTGTTGTATAGAATATATTCCAAAATCTTACCAAAATTTGATATTATACTATAATATGGATAATATATATAGTAGTGGAGTTAGTAAGATATTCATCGTATAGTAACTTAAATTTGGTCACTTTAAATATTTTTTATTTAAATTAACTATTTATATCTCATCTAATATATCGAAAGTGAATATATAAAGCTAAGTATCTAAGGTGGTTCAGCAACTGCTCTGTTACCTAATTGCAATTAGCTGTTATGGATACTTTATTTTTCTCTGTGTACATATGCTATTCTGAATTTTTTTACTAATTTTTTATAATATAATGTTATATAAACTATCATAAAAAAAACCTTTTCGGAACCGTCCAGACTAGCCGATCAGAACACCCGCTTCAGAAATGATAAATTTTGCTAAAAATTGTAGTAGTTCCTATATGTAGGTACTGCAATTGCAGTAAAATCTCCCACATTTTTCTCCCAATGTAAACCGAATCCGAAACTAAAAGCGGAAAACCGAGTCCGTCGAACCGGAATCCCACTAAATCCCGAACGTCACCTCGCCGCCTGTCCTTCGTCCTCAACTCCGTGTCCTCCGGGAACGGCCGGACCCCGCTAGGCCTGAATCGGTAGGCGTCTCCCCGAACGTTCGAAGCCAACGCCTACCGCGATCGGTCACACGAGATCCCCAGAAGAGCAAGACAGAAGGAGTCAACGCGCCCGCGTTCACCTGCCCGCGGCGACATCGGATTTTTCTTCCGATCTTCGCGTCGGGGGCACCGCCACCGCCTCCGGTCACACGCCGCGGCTCCACTAATTGCCGTCGGGCAGGTGAAGATATTGGGGAGGAGGGGAGGAGGGCGAACAGTGTCCATCCCGCCTTCCCGCGGAGCTGACGTGCATTTGCCGTGGAGATGAAGTTAAATCTTCGAGCCGCGGATGCCCCGGAATGGGGGTTGAAGTTAAATGTCGACTATGCGGGCTGTTAATCGAAAATGCAACGATGGAAATGGGAATTATGATGTGAAGAAAGCTTACAAGAGATTGCATCTCTCATTTATAATTAGTTAGAGATGGAGGAAATGGGTTTCTTGAATATAGATATACCTATAGCAAAATTCTAAATAAAATTTGAACTAGAACCAAATGAATCTACACGCATTGTAAGCTAATTACTAACTAAAATGCTCAAAAACGTCAAGTTGTAAAAATGTTGTCAAGTACATGTTTAGCAGATAAATTAAAGGATGTAACAATAAACTAGGGAACTCTTTTAGAATTATGATCTGGGCTAGCTCGGAAAGATACTGCTGTGTACTGATGGTACAAGCATAAATGCAAAGTGAAAATATAAAAAAATGAAAATTTAAATTTACTAGCTCAGCGGATAAAATTTTAAAAGGGCGCAAAAGACTTAATAACCTCAAGGTTATTTTCAGAATTGAACTATTCATGAAAAATAAAATGTGGGCGTAAGTAATCAAAAATAAAAGAACTGAACTCTTGAATGACATTAACAATTATTAAATTTATTATAAAAAAAACATTTAATTACAATTTGCAGAAAATTTAACCTTGGACTGAAAGTCCTGGACGAAAACAAAAACTGCATGAATCTACAATTACGAGAGGACAATTCAATATCCTCTAAACAAACAAAAGACAGATTTGGTCTAGAAGAAAATCCAAATCGCACCAAAAAATCCACGTGGTCTCAAAATTCAAGCAAACAAAATTAACTTAAACGTGGACAAACAAATGTATTAAAAATAATTGAAACAAAATCACAAGCACAAAGCTTCTTTTCACCCAAACCGAGGTGATTAATAACTCAAAACTAAATTGAAAACTACGAAAGGGAAAATTAAACTCTTTAAACTAAAAAAACAATTTCTTCTAAAACAAATTACAATAACTGATCTTATATCCAACATGTGCACAATTAAACACAACAGCAATTATTAATTATAAGAGTTCCTTGAAAGCTGATAAATTTAAAATAAAACGAACTACATTTTAAATAAAAATGAATTTACCAAAAATGGCATCAAAGAAATTAAACACATGTACTTACGGTATCTTTCAAAGAACTTTAAGAGGCCCTACATCGCATACATATAACAATTTGCAATTGCGTGCCAAAGCGGCGCATGAAATGCAAAGAAAATCTCTTGAATTTCACAATGAACTATATACACTACTGGTAAATGCAAAATGTACAACAGACTGAATTTAAATTTAAACAGAACAATTAAAATAATTCCAATAAACAAATCAATTAACAAAATCTTTTCAAAATAAAATATTAAAACTGTGGAAACTCTATCATTGCATTGATACAGATGATTTGGAATAAATAAAAATACAAATTTGAATTTCCGGAAGCGCGGGTGCCATACCACAGCAATACGTTGCAACAAATGTTTCATAAACAAAAAACACAACTTCATAATGTTGTGAAAGCTAGTTTTATAGTTAGTTCAAAATTGGCAAAGCCATTAAAACCATTTGCCGAAGGAGGATTTATCAAGGAATGTATGTTAGAAGTTTGCTGTGTTTTGTGTCCTGAAAAGAAAACTGAATTTGAAAAAATTAATTTGTCAAGACGAACTGTTGCCCGACGTATAGAAATGATGGCTAATGATATAAAAACAACTTTGACTGACCGTATGGCTGGTTTTGAATCATTTTCCATAGCATTAGACGAGAGTACCGATTTGTCAGATACAGCTCAACTGGCTATATTTATTCGAGGTGTTGATAAAGAGTTCACTGTTACTGAGGAATTGCTTGCTTTACACCCGCTAAAAACAACCACTACAGCAGAGGACATTTTTAATGAAGTTGAAAAGGTATTCACAAGTTTTGGTTTGCCATGGTCAAAATTAGTTGGTGTATGCACAGATGGTGCACCTTCTATGGTCGGCTTACGAAAAGGTTTCATCGGAATTTTGTATGAAAAAGCAACTGAATTAAATGTGCAAAAAGATGATTTGATAGTCCTTCATTGCATTATCCACCAACAGAACTTGTGTTCTAAGTCCATTCGACTCCAGAATGTTATGAATGTGGTAGTAAAAACCATCAATTTTATTCGATCCCGAGGACTTAACCACCGTCAGTTCAAGGGCGTTTTTGGATGAAATATCAGCCGAATATGACGACGTAACATATTATTGTGAAGTCAGATGGTTAAGCAAAGGAAAAATGCTGAAACGGTTTTACGAGCTTAGAAATAAGATAGCAGATTTTATGCAAATAAAAGATAAACCACTATCTAAATTGAGTGATCCAAAATGGATATGTAACTTAGCATTTGTGGTCGACCTTACAGACCATTTGAATGATTTAAATTTGAAACTTCAAAAACAAGGACAGTTAGTAAATGATTTGTACAGCCGTTTGAAAGCGTTTCAAAACAAAATCCACTGGTGGGAGGCACAGTTGCTGTCTGGTAACAGTTACCATTTCACCACGCTCTCTGCGTATGAAAATACTGCTTTTGCTCAATATGCTGAAGAACTCAAGTTACTGTCGGAGCAATTTTCGAACGGATTTAGCGATTTTAAAAACATGGAAGACAGTTTCAATTTATTAACTACTCCAACAAAAAGTAATGTACAAAATGCTCCAATACACTTGCAAAATGGAGTTGATCGAGCTTCAAGAAAACTCACTCCTAAAATCTAAATTTGAAGACGTGGAGTTGTGCGATTTCTACAAAAGATACCTCGAAGAAGACCATTTTCCGGAGCTTAGAAAATTCGCAAGAAGATTGATTTGTGCGTTTGGCAGTACTTATAAATGCGAACAGTTCTTTTCAATGATGAAAGTTAATAAATCAAAATATCGTACAAGGCTGACTGACGATAATTTGGAAAATTCTTTACGTCTTTGTATCAGTGAAATTCATCCAAACATCGATGGATTAGTTTCCCAAATTCGAGCTTAAGAGTCTCATTAATTTCGTTGTCGCTATTTAACTTTCGTAGTTTGTAATAATTCCAAATTTCGCGATTTAATTATAATGTTGTACCTATTTTTTTCATTTCATTTTCTTGTTTTAATAAATTGCATTATAATAACATTCTCGTATTTCGTATTATTTCATGTCTGATATCTATCGCTAAAAATTATGAACACTACTTTAAAATGCACTACTTAAACGTATTTGCACACTAAAGTTTGGCCCACAACATGTCAAAGGTTGCCCATACTTGCTGTAAGCAATAAAAAATAATAGCGAAAAGTTAGTAAAAGTCAAACGTCAAATAGGAAGAATAAAATAATAACCAGTGTAATTGGTTGTCTATTCGCTAAGGCATTGACTATTTTTAGTTTAAAGTTACACACAGGAAAGATGTATGTGTAATCAAGAAAAGAAACAACTGGTATACCCAGTTGGTAATTGTGACGATCAATACATCTGTGTTATCCTTACAACAGGATACTATGACACATATTATCAACGTAAAGTAAGACGACAACTACATAGAGGCCGCCTCCTACCATCCACCTTCGCAAATTAATTGAAAATTCTTACGTAGGCGACTGCGCCTCCTTCAATTACAGAAGCGCGAGAGTCGAGAGGTGGTAGGTATCAGGTTCATTTTTGCGATTATTGCCCCTCTAAGGACTTACGACTAATTTTACAACTAAGAAAATGATCGCCGCCTCCCGCGTCTTTCTCTCTACTTCTGCTTCTTCGGCGCCCGATTTCGGTACTAGAGCGTTATTGCACGCCAGATTAACTCGGGCTGAATTAAAAGGAGATCTCGGAACTGTCGAGGGATAACGCTTGGATTAGGTGACGCAGATGAAAAGCAAGTTAATGATTGCAGGGTACACATTTCACTTATTGCCCCCTCAAAAGTTTGCGACGTTTCTTAATTTTTACGAATAACACCAAATTTAAAACAGATATTAAAAAAAACTATAGAAATAATTTGTAGCAGATTACATAGTCCCAAAGATAACGTAACTTATCTCCGCAAAAAGCTAATAATGGGGAAGAGAGTGCTCCACATGCCTTGTTTCTTATTTCTCAAAAAAAAGACCCTTTCACGTAGAAAACAATGGTGTACTAGGTGGTTTAAATTGCCTGCCAAAATAGGGTATCTTGCTAACCATAAGAAATGGAAAAAAAAAACTGACCAAGTGTCGATCTCTATTTCCGGGATATGTTCAATGGCGAGAATTAAAATTTGAGTTAATAGTTAAAAAAATTCGACTTTCCTAGAATGCCTAATAACTCACTTGTCTGATGACATGGAGGAATTGTTTTAACTTATTCAGACACTTTTATGAGTAGAATCGACTAGTCAAATCAGATTTTTATTTTAAGCATTTATTTTTGGGTTGCAGCAAGTGGAATTTTTTTAAATGTAAATCGTAGTAGGCAATGCCACAGTTAGAGAGAGAGTTTTTTTTTGTATATACAGGGCCACCACATTTGCGTCGGTTTATATACGAAAAGTGGTAACATATTTTCAATTTTTTTTGTTAAGGGTTATACAGGTTCAGAAGAAGCACATTTCAAAATTATTTTGAAGTATACACCATGACTCAAAGAAAAGTTACACGCCAAAGTTGTGAAAAATCAAATGGAACACCCTGTATATTATGACATATTTGATGGTACAGACTAAATAAAGGCAAGTTGGTATTAGGTTTCTTATACCTAACTCAACTCGTTTACGAGATAATTAACTATTCTTCAAAATGTAGACTAAAATTTAAGAGGCATGCTTGTCATGCATGCATGTATGTATATATTGCTAGGGTGATATTACACTGCGACTTAAAAGATCTATTGTGTCCCCTGTTCTTGCTGTTTTACAGCTGGCCTTCCAATCCTGTTCCTTTCAGAAAGTGTAGGATATCAGAAGGCCCCAGGTTAGCTAAGTCTCCCTCTTCGATTTTACGTACTCCCAGGTGCAACGCCCTTGAGTTGCACAGTGATACGCAATTTGAGAGGGGATGGATGCCATCCTGTTCCCCAATCTGCTTCAGTCGTTTAGTTCCTTCCTTTGTTCCTTCCGTGTGAGGTGCTCTCACTTTGGAAGTGCAAGGCTTCTTATGGAGGTCCTGCTCCAATTCCTGTTTATTAGCGGTGTCGTCCCGCTAATAAACGTCATTCCTCCATGGTTGATCCTATGAGTATCTAGGGAAGAAAAGGTCCACCTTCACAGAGCCCAGCATGCAGAGGTAAGGCTAAATACAATGGGGTGCGCCAGGTGCCTCAAGGTTGGACTAGTAAACTGACCTTCTATCCAGCCATGCATCCCATCAGCCTAGTCCGCTACCTTAGGATTTAGGTTTTTGTTGAGATTGTTTCCTCTCGATCCGTGCAGTTAAGCCAAGACCCCCGATCCTTTCGGGACCTGGTTTAACAGTTGGGCCTTCGGTAGCCAAAAGCAACATCAATGGCATCGTTGTGGAACCCTGTACAAGTCCTTAGCCACGACGCGACAGCTCGGGCGAGGTGGGAGTGATTCACAGCAACGGTCTTCATTCACCCTGCGCCGGTTTTAAGCAGAGAGGACGAACTTATAGCCGCCACTAACCATCTCGTCTTGAGCGAACCTTGACAAGATGGCCTTTCCCATATCCACCACCTCGGGGACGCGCCTGGTAGGTACTCACAGCTCCCAGGTTGTCATGCATATTTAAGCTAGATATTTTAAACTGTATTTATTTTTTTAACACAAAAAAATTGATGATAACATAAAAGTAATGTAAAAAAAATTATACGGGGTGAACAAAAACATACTCTTAATTTTCGCTATTTTTAAAGGCAGGTAGCTTTCTTATTTTAAATGGAACATCCTGTATTTATTACCTTATTTAGATTCTAATTTTAACGGTCAAATGATGGAAGTTCAACAAAAATATGCATTTCCCTTCAGTGACTTCACCGTTTGCCAGCAAAATTAAACTGTGCTGATTTAAACTAAGATTGGTTGAATGAATGTAAAAAAGTGAAAACAATTTTTGTTGTGCCAGCATTTTAATTTTTCTTCATATACAAGGCGCTCCTTTGCAGCACGTTTTTCAGTAGCGAAATGCCATTATTACAGCGCCGAAATAGCAAGACTTCATTTTAAAACCACCCAACCCGATTATAACAAAGGCGAACCCCGTTTTAATGAACGATTTTTATCGATTATCTCGCTTAGTATGCGCGAAAAAGAATTAAGTACGGCCCCGGTACCGAAGTAACCCGCCTCATAAATATGGATACCGCGCACTACGGAAACAAAAGAACACCGTTTCGTATCGATGAAGTTCAGTTCCGGCCGCGCGCGACCGCAACCGTAGAGGCACCGGTCACCCTCGCCCGCGCCGAAACAAAAGCAGAATCGCGTTTTAAAATTGCTAATTCCCATTGTATAGAGCGTCGGCATCGCCGGCAGCGGGATATTATCAATTCCTAACCTCACTTTTGCCGGACAATAAATTCGACGAGGCGCTTTCCGAACCGGGCGATATGATAATGTCTACTCTGTATATAGTATATATATATGTATATACCGCGCTACGAACAGCCACCGGAATGAAGCGAAGTAGGCGGCCGTGACGGGGCAACGTAGTATTCGAAACAATGAAAAGGACCCGCGAGGAAACCCTCGCCATTTTTTTTTTCTGTTTTTGCTGTTCTGGGAGAACGCCGTACTTTTACCCCCTCCTTGTTATCCGGGACAAATTCGGATAAGTTTTAAGGGGCGATTCCCCGAACGGACGAGAAACAATTGAAAGAAAACAAGACAATAGGGGCGATTTGCATATATTCGGGGCGGCTGCGACGACTCGAAACAATTGCCTGCCTCACGGCTTAGTAAATCGGATCGCTCGCCCTTTGGATCGTAGAAAAAATTGAAAGAAAAGCGTAGGAGGGGGCAGGTTGGTGATGTGATAATTTTGTCCGAAAACACTGTTCTCTCGTGCGTTAATTCAGTTCTTTTGTTTTTTCTACCGGTTTATCCTTTTAGTCTTGTTCGTTTAAGGAAATATATAAAGTGAGTGAACAAAAAGAGCGTCAACGAAGACTTTTAATTTTTGGCTTACTAATTGGTTGAAAGGAGAAAATATCGAAATTAAACTCCAAACAATTGATTTCAAAATATGCATAATATTTGGATTCAAGTACACTGTAAAGAAGTGCCTACAATTTTACGGTAAATTTGCTTCATAAGGTCAAATTCTACCATCTAGTAAAATTTCACCATGCTGATGTATTTTTCAAAGATGTATGTAAAATTCGTAGTATATGTATTTGGATGAATACTTATATTCTACTATTATTTAAAAAGAAGTTACTATTTTACTTAGTATATTTTAAACTTATTAGATATAATAGAAAAGGAATATGATATGTAGCAGCAGACAGCTAGACGATGTCCAGGTGATGTAGGAAATCTCTGCATTTGGCAAGTCTTCCAGCATTTTCCTTTAGAATTTTCCCTCAGGAAGCAAGATGATCAGCAGTGATACACCTACAACATCGAAAATGAGCATTAGAATTTGAATAGTGTATATTACAATAGATATTGACAGATCAAATTTGGATCCACGTTTAATTCAAGTGAACAGTTTTATTATTTTGCAGTGTATTTATTTCGTTCAATTCAGTCTAATAACGTTTGGATATGCATTGGCAGTCCAATGCTTTGATATGTCAACAGAAAGACATGGAAATCGCTGGAAATTGGTTCTGTAACAATTCTATGTGTATAAATGGTTCCTACCTTTTAGGTGCAATGATGAATTTTTAAAGATTGTTAATTTTTCATAGTAATAAGTGTTTAAAAATTTCAATGTATTTTCTCATGTTCTACGAATCATACTTTATCATATTCCAATGTAAGGTGATTCCTGATTTGTAATTTTATTATTTTTCATTTCGTTGAAACATCGAATATCCTTTTCGATCACATGGCCATTTGTATATATAAAACAATAGATTTTCCCCTTATTTCGGTTATATTAACGGATTTTCACAGACAGTTGGACTCCTTGACGAAGACAATCGCTTTCAAGTCAGTTAAAACATTTTCAATTCGAACCATTCACTAACCGAACTCTGTTAGAGGCAGACCTATTTCATTTGTTTCTGAAAATTTTAACGGCTGTTTCGATAAAATCCAATTTTATTTCAAGTCACAACCTAAAAATAATTGTTAATTGTTAAACAAAGTTTTTCACATAAATATTATCCAAATTATCTGCAACCTTTTGGGTAATTTTCTTCAACGACGATTTTTCCGAGTTTCCTGTGATATGTTCCTGTCCTGAGCGACCCATCCTCTCTGATCTGAAGTACCTACCTTCGATGTACCCGAACCAGAGTCCATATTCGACCTGAACCACCGATGATCGCAGAATTCGGCCCTGTAAAAAAGGTACTCCTCGTCAAATCTACCTAAAAAGAAACGTATTATTTCAATTCTAATCTAAATTTAATTATACTTATAAGAAATTTTATGTTAATCCGTTCTGCAAAATTTGAGGTTAGAAAATTGTTTGTAACATAGCTAAGCGGTCTCCAGTTACTTGGGGAAATTAGTATAAGTTGAGCTTTATATGTATTTAATATGTATTTTACGTACGAACCAATATCCAGTGATTTACCATCAAGGTTGGCTACTCTGTTTCACACGTCTCTTTAAGCCTAACATAACTCCGTTTGAACGGTCAGAAAACGCGGGATTTTTAAAATTTAACTTAAACGTATTTACGTTCGTAACTATGAATTTGAATTGCAAAAGGTGGAATTACTAAATAAAGTTTTAGTGTTATTAATTAAACGGACTCACGGACTTACCTGAGATAATTATCCATAGATTTATGTCTATATTAACAAGTTCACATTTTGAATTTTTTTTAATTAAATAAAATCACTTTATCCACACTTAAATGTTTAATTTACATAATAGATTGAATCTATTAAGGCACGACATTATCATGCCTATGATACTGAAATATATAAGAAAGTAAACGACCATTCAATTATTTTTTTTATGTCACCCCCCTCGATCGGAAATTTCTCGCCCTGCATGCCATCTGGCTGGTGAGAGAGGACACTTCTGAATCAAAATAAATAAAGATAGATGACACTGGGATATATAAAATTTGATTTTTTTTTTTAATTTAATTAATATATTTCTTTTAAAATTTAATTTTTTAATCCGGGCTGTATGCTACTGTGTAGCGTAACAGTATATTTGCCGAACGCGTACAGTTAAATAACCTAATAACCAATCACATTTCGGCGTATGAATTTCGTATTTTCCATGATATCTACAGTTTTACCCGAAAATTAAGTAAAAATAAATATAAAAGATCCTCAAATTTTTACTCGCATTAACTACCAAAATTGTCATTTTGCAACTTTTAAGTAAATTTTGATAGTAAACAATAAAACTTGTCATGTTTTTTCCTGTATTTTCCTTTCGAATTTTTATTACATCTTAAACTTACATGAAAAAGCTATAATTTTTTAACCGAAAAAAATTCTTTTTTCCATGTTAATATCCTAAAAATTCCCTAATTTATCCATGCAAAAAGTTACTGGTTATTTTTTAGAGGGTACTTGCTACACACTATTGGTATCCTTTATAGATACATATTGTAGTTTTAGATCGACAATTTAGCAAATATCTTCACGTTAATAATGAGATTTCCATCTTAAAACTCTCATTCATTTATTCTTCCACTTATTAAGGACATATACAAATTTCTCGGTATAATACATTAGGTTGAGCAGTAGCACTGAAGATCTTTGCCAAGGTGTAACATATGTATGCTAATATCATCCGAGTGTGACACACCTTTTTAAAGTGACCTACACACAAACAAATAATTGCTCAATTTGAATATAAATGCATCACATTGAATATAACATAACTTCCTATATAAGCAAGAAGATGATGTATTTATATTGAGAATAAAATTTGTTCAGTTTTCCAAACCTGTGAATTTGTTAAGCGATACAATTTTTTAGTTCAAATGTAATCAATATACTAAAATCATTATAAACAATATTTTCACCACAAAAATAATTATTTCAGATTTGAGTAAATAGATTTTCTCAACTGGAAACTATCATATTTATGCTTTAATAATTTATGTACATTTGATAGAAGTATATAAAAGTATTATTTGAAGTATTGCCACTATTTGCTTCCATAATATAAGTATATTGAACTGATAATACTTACCTACTTAATTTAAGCATTTCTATTATTCAAGGGTACTAATTACCTACTAATTTTGTGTCTGTAGCACCAAAAAATTTCAGTATTAATTAATAAATAAAGAAATATGTAATTAAATAAATTTACTGTCATAGTTTATAGAGTTCTACAATGTTTGGGAGGAGGTAGCGTATCGGGGTACTCCAGAAGTGCGCACGGGGTATTGATGCGCAGAGGTATAGATGTTATGCGTATTCGTCGTTGCGACCGGTGTTCTCGGGATACTTCTCACTCAATACCTGGGCCTGATATCTAGTCGGCGTTGGTTACTGATATCATTTCAATTAGTATAATAATTTGCTAGTATTACCTACTGAAAACTAATAACTAGTAAATACCTACATATGTTTGCTAATGTACATACCTACCATGTTCATATATTATCGACACAATGGCGCTGACTAAAGCTTTTTAAGCCAGTAATCCTTTAATATTAGATAACACGTATGTACTTACCTTCGAATATTTTAATGGTAGCATCTGTGCATCAGCCCATTCACCCATTCTCTAAGTAGTGTGAACGGCTGGGTTCCTATTTTAGTATACTTACACTCACAATCAACAACTCTGTTCGCTGGTCAATTAAAAAGTGACGCCAAGTAAAGCGTATTGCTGTGACCTGGCACCCCGGATTTCGTAAATTCTGTGATCTTATTTCTCTGATTTGCCTTTATCAATGTTTCCGTGGGAGTTTGCTCCATCATTAATTATATAATTTGTATAAAGAGTTAGTTTTTGCTTTAATTGATTTTATTTATTTTTTTAATTGTTCAGTTGTTGAAATTAATTTCATTCAGTTGTACATATTGCGTTCACCAGTATTGTTTATGTTATTCAATGTATATTCTAGAAGTTTTTTCTTTGCGATTTGTGCGTTGCGATTGCACGCAGCTGTTGATATATGTATACGACTGTTAACCCTGTGAGGCGTTCAGTTCGTGATTGATGCCGTGTAAATACATGTTTATTTTTATTTATTGCTCCCATTTCGTGATTTCATTTGATTTGTTCGTTTTATTTGATATTGTATCATCCATCAAGTAACTCATTAGATAATAATTGTTATTGTATTATTGTGTACACAATTTAGATATCAGTTATTATATTTGTTCTGGAAGATATTTTAAGTTCAAAGAGTTTAATTTTTCCGTTTTCTAATTTGCTGATTTGTTTTTTAATAATTAATCACCACGGTTTGGGTGATTAGAAGCATTGTGCTTGTATTTATATTTCAATTTTGTAAATTTACTTGAATTGTCCACGTTTAATTTAGTTTGTTTTAAATTTTTGAAATCACGTGTGTTTTTGTGAAAAAAGAATTATCTTCTTGAACAAATTTGTCTTTTGTTTGTTTAAGGATTTAGCATTGTCCTTTTGTAATTGTAGAGCCTAATGCAGTTTTTGATTTCGGCCAGGACCTTAAGTCCACGGTTTTGTTTTCTGCATAATTGTAATTAAATGTTTTTTTTTTTTTTAATAATAAAATTTCTGATTGTAATCAACGTCATTCTATATTCTGTTCTTTTATTTTTGATTTAAACCTTTTCATTTTTTTGGGATTAATGAAAGTCAGTTTTCTTTCACCCACAGTTTACTTTTCATGATTAAATTCAAGTTTTAATTGCGAGGGTAACCCTGAGTTTAATTGGTCTTTTGCGCCCTTTTATTTTTATCCGCTGAGCTAGTAAATTTAATTTTTCATTTTTAAATTCATTTTGTTTTTTCTTTTGTACCTTCAGTACACAGCAGTATGTATATGCAAAACCCTCTAAACCCCCCTAAAAAAGAGGGAACCAATGACAGATAAGTTTTAATGCAATAAATGGTGTGGTAAAATTCGTTTCAAATGTTTCAATATTATGGTAATTTCAATTTGATATTTCATGTTTTCAGTACAAAACATTTAATAATTTTATATAGTGATTCATCATACCAAACGTATAAGGGATTTTATATTGAATCTACAGAGTTTCTCACTATGATTGCATAGATTTATTCCTTATAACAATAACAATGTTCATTTGGAGGAAGTATATTTCAATGCAAATATTTATACTATTTGTTCTAAGAGTATATTCTGTTTTCAGAGAATTTACTCTTATGTTCTAACCAACAAGATTTAGTTCATTTAAATATATATTAAGTTTCGATTTCTGAATAAATAAAAATATTCAGATTGATAATAGATTTTTTTTGTGTGTAAGGTTGGATAAATACAGTTATTAATGAGATGATATAAAGATTCCATTAATTTAAATCATCAAAGGTAAGTAATAAAAAAAACACATGACCAGACTTCTAAGTTCACTTCCTGTGTTACTTCTTAATTAGGATGATAACTACAAAGTATGAGATTACTGTCTCATTATAAGTATGTAAGTATAATCATACTCTTGTAGTACATTCAATGGTACTCTTATTTTTTGCCTAGATTTTCTTTGACCACACCTAGCAGAAAATGGCCAAAGTTAACAAATTTATTTTAATAGATCAAAGATCTCTTAAAGATTAATGAAGCCTCACTCTCATTTCCTCTTGAGTGTGAAGTGTGACACTCAAGAGGAAATGAGACTGAGGCTTTTTAATTTTCAACATCTTGACAAAAAAATTAACAGACAGATGAACTACAGTCTGGTATAAAATTAATGTTACGTGACATACAGTCTTGATTAAAAGTTCTATATTAAATAATTATAATCTATGTGAGATTTAAGTTTAATCTGAGCAGAAAATATCAAATGCTACACCACCATGATGAAAATAAGGTATAAATACAATGTAATATATCCTAAAATCAGGTTCAATCAAGTTATAGGAAGGTAGCCGGATGTCTCGCTATTCGATAAAGGATTTTTTCTTCCGTTACTCACATACGTAGTAATACGTTTCGAAAGTACACACGTAAATGATATGAACTACTTAATATGTACACAAATGCGACGATACTGTCTTGCTGGGTTACGCCTTTTTCTGCCAGATGTCATACACCAAATCTGTTTCCTTAAAGTACCTCAACAGACGGTTAAGATCGTTCTGATTTTACCAATAACAGCTCCATTCAACACACCTCACTTTTTTTCTCTTACCCGACGCATTATTCTCATTAAATAATTCAATTTCTCTAGATTAGAAGTCGCGACAGTGACGTACGCGTTTTTGACGGCATCGGGAGGGATATTGTGACTTAGGAGGGGTGGAGTTCACCCGGGGATTACGAGCATACATCAGCGTCGTGGGGGCACCTCGTAGACGTAACCCTATTTATCAAAATTCTTATTCCGTACTGCTGCTGCTCGCTACTATTATTATTATTACTTCTGTGGTGTTATTACCGCGATTTTGGGCTCGTTGATGCGACACGCCAGTATACAGCAGTTAATGAAAACGACCGGGAATTCTGGTGGGGGCGTAACCTTTATTGATGGCGATCATTTTTTCGCATCAGCTTCACGCCTTCGCGTGGAGCGAGAAATGCGCGCAATTTCTTTTCGGCAGTGATTACGAATTTAGATATATATGTATAACGTTTTGGTCTAGGGTTTTAAAGCGTGGTGACTCGCTTACGATTATGTCGAATTTCCGTTTTTAATTTTTTAACTGATTAGCCTCTTGTGGTTTCTTGACAATTAAATAAGACTCTTGAGGCAGTGACCTATGTTTTATTTTTTAGTCAATTATATTCTTATTTATTTACTTTACCTTAGATGATTTTTTCTTTCATCGCCTTTTTTAAAAAGAATTTTAATTATTTCGCTCCAATCCTAAATTTTATTTAAATATATGTCTCTAATTATTTACATTCTTCAATTAATTTGTTAATAAAACGTTAACAAATATAAAAGACTGACACCGTGAAACGAAAAATTAAAATTGGCACAGCATGCTTGGAAGCAGATCATAGAATAGATTGGGAAAATGCTTTCGTCCTATCCAAAGAAGATGAACAAACGAAAAGGAAATGGAAAGAGCAAGTATCACATCGGCAATCAGATGGATTAATAAGGTATAATCAAAATTCTAGTACCACAACACCACCTGAAGAATAAAGATTAAAAATTCTTAAAAATGAACAGAAATATGACGAATCTTTCTGTACACAGAATTTGAAATTTCTCAACAATTAACTTTTAGACAAAAGAAAGCCACACCTTAATTCTCATGCTTCTTAGTTTTCACAAATTATATATAAATATACGTTACAAATGATATGAAGAATAGTGTTGGTTTCAGTTTCATTCGCCTGTATAGCTATGAGTAAATATTGAGTAACAGTGCGAAGCCACATAACGAATGAAACAAAGACTCAAGGTTGCTTTCACAATGTGGATGAGTATATTTCGTCAAATACAGGAGCAAGCTGCTTCGTTCACGGCGCGGCTTTTATAATAGGTTACAAAATAATAACTTATTGATAAAATAAATACTAAAATGTTTACATACAAACAGGTTGCTACACGTTTATTCTCGTGAAAGCAATGTGAAAAATTGACCTCATGCACAAGCCCTTCATTCACGCAATGAGTAAAGTAGACTTCAAGCATCAGTCTACCAGTGGACCAGAAAGTTAAAGATATAATTATTTTCCAGAATAATCACTGAAAGCATCACTCGTTCATCATTTGTTTCTCATCCCCTCTTGTACACAAAACACATTCCGTGTCGATACAACGTAACAACTTACCAGCGGTTTCGTATAGCGCAAACAAGTTTCTTTGTTTGTTACCAATTTAAATTGTATATCACGCACGCCACTAGCACCACCCACGTCTTTCATTAGTGGCAAATCGAGCGAGCGAGCGAAGCAAGCGTTCGCCTGTAAATACGATTCATTTGTTTCGACACTAAACGATTGCGATTAGGAACTCTTGTTTTGACTTTGGAAATAGGAAAATGTACGAGTGTATGCAAATGCGACATGTCAAGAGGAGAAAAGTAGCATTAATTTGAAATTTATTGTCTTTAGAGTTGAGGAGGCGTTGATGGTTTTACAGTAGGTAGTTGGTGTCGTTAATTACTTTTCTATTATCAGGAGTTAATGTGTTTGCATGCTGTGTTTGTGGTATTGTGGGAAAAAACTCTGGCCAAATAATTGATCTATCAGAAATAAACAAAAAATATTTTTTCTGATTATTAATTATAAAAATGGAAAACGGAAAAATGGAGGTTTGATAGCTTTTGAAAAACACTGCCGCCAGTCGAAACATGGCTGAAAATAAGAAGTTATCTGGTTGTAAGTATTAACCATTAATTCGTTCATTGTAATGCAATTTTTCTTATCTCGCTTTGTTTGATCGCAACTTCTTTTGTTTGATCTCTTGTTAATGTTGAGGTACCGCTAACAGATAAACATAAGTTACCACAGCTGATACTTTATTTTCTAAGATATCGTCAGACCAAGGGCCCCAGCACTGATCTTTGTGGTGCACCTTTTTATATTGTAACAGGTTGAGATCTTGTGCCTTCATGAATATTTATTTGCTCTCTTCCAGCCGAATAAATTTTAAGTCTTTACAACCTTTATCTCAAAAAGTTAGTGTTATTATTGGTTTAGCTGACAGAGCAATAAAATTAACAAGTCCAGTTTTTCGATCAGATACTATTAACAAAGCAAAAAATATTCTAGAACAAATTCCATTATCCAAATTCTCTTATAAACAACATATTCAAACAAAGATTTTTTCTTTTTTATAATGAATCAACAAAAAATATCAATAATAGTCAAACAATTACAAAATTCATAAAAAAACTTTATGTTAAACATTTACCCGAAAAAATAAATCAAATTTTCAAACCATATAATATTGATTTTGAAAAAGAATAAAATGAATTCTTTTTCTTCAATTTATTTTACCGAGTTGTATCTCAAAGAATAGAATAGACCATATGCCCAAACAAATGAAGTTTTTCTTTGAAACCATATAATTACAAAATTGCCTATCAAAACACAAACAAACCACATCTATTCAAAAGTAAATGTATTGAAACTCTGTAGTGGAATTTTATCTGTAGCTTTACCACATATTATAAATTTATCGTTTGAAAATGGGATATTTCCCGACCAATTGAAATGGTCATTGATAAAACCAATACATAAAAATGGAAGTAAATCTGCAATTGAAAACTACAGACCAATTTCATTAATATCTATTATTTCTAAAATATTTGAAAAAATTGTGTACGGGAGAATTGAGAATTTCACATGCAAATACGATGTTTTAAACCATTTTCAGAGTGGGTATGTGAAGGGAAGGTCCACTACGTGAGCTATGTTCCAGTTAATAGCGGAAATTAACATTGGTCTTGAAGCAGGTGAAACAACAGTTTGTACTTTTATGGATCTAACTAAAGCTTTCGATCGCGTACATCATCAGGTGCTCCTGGAGAAGCTTGAAGTAATTGGGTTTCGAGGCTTGCCGTTGGCTTGGATAGAGTCGTACCTGACGAATAGATACCAGTGTGTAGTCGGTAATGATGAATCAGGTAATGAAATCAGGTCGAAATGGAGATCAGTCGAGTGCGGGGTGCCTCAGGGCTCCATTCTCGGGCCCCTACTATTTCTGTTATATGTAAACGACTTGCCGGCTGTTGTTCCTGATTTGTTAATAATGTTTGCAGACGATACAACAACTGTTACTCGTGTGAAAGACAGTTTAAAAATCGTAACAATCTTAGAGAACAATTTAACACTTTTATAAGAGTGGTTTGCTTATCACAACTTAGAATTAAACATCGATAAAACTTAATTACTAAAATTTTCTAACAGTGCGCAAGACATTAGTGTTAAATACAATGATAAAGTACTGACCTGTTCGGAGAACATGCTGTTTCTGGGGTGCAAACTGGATTCTCAGCTTAGTTGGAGATCACACATTGAGTATATATCAGGAAAGTTGTCCAGTGCATGCTATAGCCTGAGAGTGCTATCTCGGAATGACAACGTTGAAGCGCCTTTGGTGTCATACTACGCGAATGTCTACTCACGTTTGAGGTATGGCATCATATACTGGGGGAATTCCGTAGAAGCCGAGAGGATCTTCATTCTACAAAAGGCTTGTGTAAGAGCCATGTTTGGTATTGGTCGCCGTGATACCTGCAAAGATTCCTTTGAAATGTATAAAATACTTACCTTGCCTAGTTTATATATATTAGAATGTGCTCTATTTGTTAAATGTAACTATACCGATCTTTTTAGCAAATATGAACTTTTGCACAGTCATGACACCAGAGGCACAACAAACAGCTATCTTTTGCCACCATCCACACATTTAAGTAAGCTACAAAAAACAGCACTGTACCAATGTATAAAAATTTATAATCATATCCCTGCTATCAATAAAAAATCTTCCACTTTTACAATTTAAAAACAAAATGAAAGCTTTCCTGGCTCGAATCACTCTGTACAAGATCGAAGATTTTTTTATTATAACAATGACCTAAACTAAATGTTAGTGTTTTAATGTGTTGTAAATGTATTTTCATGTATATGTATTCATAGTATTTTTTTGACTTGTTCTACACGATGTTTATGGAACGCAAATATATTATTATATTATTATTATTATTATTATTATTATTATTATTATTACGTCGTATTCATTCATGTTTTTAATATTGACTACCTAAAAACCAAGAAAAAAGAAATTAAATATAAATAAATTATGACTGATTTTCATTTCCACAAAGGAAAAGTATATTTAGTGAAGATTCTTACGTATTATTAGGAAAAACTCCTTTTGGGGTATCTTAACGATAATCCAACACGAGTAATTAAGAGGTAATAATATTTCTACAGCACTCATCCAAATGTATAATGAATTACCCATTTGAATGCGAAAATTAGAAAAGTTTAACTTTTAACCGGTTGCTTCAATTTCATACTAAAAAAAGTAAGTCAAAATATAAAGAAAGAAAAAAATCCGTTACATCAACCCTTAAGCGCCGAACGCCTTTTAATCCCCGCTCAGCAACTTCCGAAATTGAATTACGCAAAAAATTATCCGTCCGCTCAATTCCGCCTCTTTAACCATCCCTTGGCCGCCACTTTCGCCGGCCTCTAACGTTTTAAATAACGATATCAATTTCCACCCCGCGTTTCTCTTCGAGAGGGCTGCCACAGTGGCGACGTTTAACGTGGGAGTTACCCTTTTTACTTTTTTGTTGCCCTAAAAAAGGACAAAGAATACGGTCAAAATTAGCTTTAGCGAGGGTGAGAGTGGAAGCAAGAGAAGCTGGTCCAATACTGCCCGGAGAAAGAGCATTGGTTTCAATTAGCATCGATTTCAACGTGGAAGAGGAACTGTTGTCAGCAGAAGAATTGAGAAAAATAAGTCAACAACAGGAAAGACTAAAGATATTCTGTCATTTCATATAAAGAGGGGCATCCAGAATCCTTTTTTCCCCAGTTACAAGGGTGACATCCCTCCGAAATATAATTAACCAAGTCTTTTCGTAAACGATGCTGTAAGGATTCGAGATGCAAAAGAGTCAGCCAGTCCCTCAATTTATTTTCCTTCATTTCTTTTTAATTCCATTACCGAAGCATCGTCTTGTGCGACAACGATTAAAATAAAAGGAGACAACCGAAAGGCCGGGGTAAATATAACGACTTACACCAATAATTCCTAATTAAATTAACCCCTTTTTCCCTTTGCCGAACTCTTGGCGAAAGGGTTGTCGGTTTTGCCGAAGCAACTCCACCCCAAACGATGAGGAAATGGTCCTTTTTTCTCGTTGGCGTTTTTTCGCGTGCCACCGCTGTTACCAGTTCGAGTGGGGTTGCAAAAAACCGTTCGCCCTGTTGATCTCGTTATCCCTGTTTCCCTTATTGCGGTCGTCGCTTGTCGGAGAGTTGAGGCTTGGTAGGGTTCTTCGTTTTGGATCTTTCAAAATTTTCCCTTCTTTTTCTGATAGTTGGCGTCTTATTTATGCAGAGAGGTATTAAATGTTAGCCCTTCCAAAGAAGACTGCAAAGTTGGACAAAAAAATTGTGCTTCCTAAGTTCAATATTTGATTTGATTTGATTTATGTCGTCCAATAAATACATACAGGTATAATGGACAAGTCATGTAGTCACAACAATACACTGATTGTAAGTATTAGGTAATATAATACAAATAATTGTAATTATGAAAAATGTAAATATAAGTAAATTTAAAAAAATAAGTATAAAAATAAATAGATAAAAGCCAATTTGTTACGATCTTTTTCGTGTAATTTTCAGGTACTCAGCAAACGATTTTATATCTCATTATGCATCTATTTATTTTCTAGTTTCCTTTCGCGTTTGGTACTCACCTACACTGTAAAAAGAAATCTAGTAAATTTACATGTAAAATCATTGGTAACAAAGTTGCCTACAATTTTACAGGTAAATTTGCTTCATAAGGTAAAATTTCTACCATCTAGTAAATTTCACATGCTGATGTGTTTTTCAAAGATTGTACTGTAAAATTCGTATGTAATATTTATATGAACTGTATATTTACCGAACACTGAAGTAATTTTCGGATGTATTTTTATAAATAAAGCAATTAAAAATACTAAAGAATGGAATATCGCATGTATAAATATACATTGTACGGTAAATTGTTTTACAGGTATAATTTAATATTACTGCCAAGGCTGTAATATTAAATTACAGTATACATGTAAAAGAATTTACATGTAATTTCTTTTACAAGTGTGATTTAATATTATAGCCTATTATTTTTTGCAGCGTATTATACCTTAAATTAAATTTCTATTTAAACTAGCCAACGATTCCAATATACATTTGGTAACATGGAAATCACAGCTTACTTTAAATAACAATCTAATTTAAAGCATTTTGCACAATATGCAAAACGTTCAATAATATGTAAAACTAAAACGTGAACAGTATTTTTAGGTTTTTTTATTTATTAAACTAAACACTCAGAAGATACAAATATATAAACTTAACGCAATGATTTTTTTCATTAAACAATTTTAAAGGAGAAAAGAACATTTGAAATTGTCTTTTGAAAGGTTCAAAAGCCCAGTCTGTGTAGCTATTATATTATTAGTAGGAATTTCATTTGTGTTATAATCTAAAGCAAAATTTGGTTCTAATGGTAATGCATTGATAGCATTATTAGGTATTATTGTATTTAACATATTGATTACCCAATTATTGTTCTCTATTCTTTCGATATTTTGAGTTATTGGAGTGTATTTTGTTTTATTTTCTTTTGATGTTTGAGTTTTATAGTTGTAAAACAGTCTTCATACATAAAATTTAGATATTCTAAAAACGTGTGTTTGTGTGTGTTATTTGTCAAACTGAAAACCATAAATATTTAGAAATTAAAATAAAAGAATGTAAGTATAACAAAAATCTTATAACCTTAAAAAACATGAAATAAATTGAACTCATACATTTGATTTTAACGATATAACAATTTTAAATAAGGAACAAAATTTAAAAACACGTAATATACTTGAAATGATTGAAATTCATAAACAAAAAAACGCAGTTGATCAGAAAATTGACATACAATACTTCACAAAACTATATATAACTTAATTTTATAACTAAATACAGTAATATTTTTTAGAAGTCTATTTAATTACAAAATTCAATAATATTTTTATATTTAATAATAAATAATCAAAACGTGTTACATTGAAACACAGTCTTTAAATAAAACAAAACGATGTATTGAAAATTATTATTATTATAAATTTTGTTATTTATTAGACAGCAAATTTATTTATAATTTTCATTACCACTTTATGATTTATATTTTTTTATATATTTTTAGTTGAAAAAGCTTTTGCAATAAAAGCGAAAAGTCGTTGAACATTTCCATGTTTTTCTGAAGACCTAAAAACCGAGAAAACGAAAAGAATTAATAAATTGTTATATACAATACATATAGTTAAAATTAAAAAAAAATTAACATATGTATGACTAAATAGTTATTTGTAATAGATACTAAGAATTATCTATACATCGTTCAGATTCAAGTTGACAATGCGATTTCAGGCTGACATAACCTCCTAAACTTCTTTACTTTAAAATGGTTATGTCTAAAAAAAAAACTCAAAATCGGGCTTCTGCATCAAATTTCAAAAAAAATAAATACTAAAATTGGTAAGATTCATTCTTGAATTTATCCAAAATGCACACAAATATTAACCGTTTACCCTACAAATTATATCTAAGTAATTTCATCTGTGGCAAATATTAACTTCCAAATATGAAGTTGAAATAGATACTACATACTAAATCATAATTCCGACATCCTCACTCTCTTGGTTAAAATCTATTTGTATTTATATTTGGGAAATATAATGTATACCTACTTCTGAAAACACGTTACGGTTACATTTGCACCTATCTGATTTTAAGTTAGTATGCCCTTCAAAGTACTATGTTAAATTTTAAGAACAATTGATAACTACATATACAAATATCTGTAAATACGTATTTATAAAACTAACTTACCTAATTCTTTTATAGCACCTAATAAGTCATACTGAATCGCTCAAACAGGATCAAGAATGAATACGCTTACGCGAAACTTACGATTGTTTGTGATGCAAAACTATTACATTACCACGTGATATGATTGAGCCAATAATAAGTTCGACAAACGATTAGAATTACCTACGCGCAAGAGAAATAACTCAATAACCAATCACATTGCGGCGTATGGATTTCGTATTTTCCATGATATCTATAGTTTTACCCGAAAATTCAAGTAAAAGCAAATAAATATAAAAGATCCTCATATTTTGTACAGTAAAATTAATAGTTCACTAGTAAAATTACTTTTAAAGTGCACTAAGTACCCACAAAAATTGTCAATTTTACACTTTGAAGTAAATTTTGATAGTAAACACAAAATTGTACATGTTTTTTCCTGTATTTTCCTTTTGAATGTTTGTTACACCTTAAACTTACATGAAAAAGCTATAAATTTTATCGAAATTTCTGTTTCCATGTTAGATATCCTAGAAAAAAACGTAAAAGAGAATTTACATGATTTATTGTGGTGAATTCACAACGTTATTGCATGTAATATTCCTGATTTACGATGGTAAAATTACTGTAATTTTTTGCAGTGTACGAGGACGAGTTGTAAACACTTTATTTTTTAGGTGTGGATAAATGAAATAATCCATAATTATCAAATATGGAGGTCGTAGAAAATACATTTAAAACAAGTTTTCATGATTTATTGTAGTAGTAGCGTAGCCCGATTTGCTGTGCCCTTTTTTGTAGAGAAAAAAAATAAGAACTAAATTTCTACTTCTTCACTTAAAATTGCACGGTATCTTTTGCTCTCTGACCTATTATCTGCAACGATACCTTCGCATCCCTTCACAAAAGGGATAACCGGTCTCAATGATTTGCATACTTTACTGCCAACTTTTTTCACATTTCACCTCTCCTTTAGAATTATACCGATCGCACCCGCGGGACTTAAAAATCGCCGGGAATTATCAGACGAGGCCGCCCGTATTCGGGCGGCTCCACCCATTTTAATCGCACCCCGGACAGATTAAACGCACCCTTTGAGCGTTCGGACTGCGACGCGGGTCGACAAGAAAAATCCAAGATATCGCCCGCCTCGCGAAACAATTGCTATCGTTCGTGCTGATATAAAGTCCCCGGCCGGCGACGGCGGAAATAATCAGAAACGGCATCTCTTCGACTGTTAATTTGCATAGGAATCGCATCTCCGAACGGAGATAAGGGCGTTATAACCCTTCCGGCGTTTTCGGAGAGTATCCGTCCGAAACCTTGGCTCGCTTTCGTTCGCGAACGTAGATTTTCTGGCGGTGATTTGTCCTACCGCCCGCCCCCGCGCGCCTCTTTTTTATTCGGGTTAATCGCAAGCCGACATCCCTACAATGCATTCAACTGTACTGTCGTTCGTATTGTTAGGGAATTGGTATCCCTTTATTGTTGTGTGAACTTAATGTATATCCTGCGACTACCTTGAAAGATATTTAGGAGATCATTATTACCTACGGAACGACTTTCGTTATCTCCCAGCATTCGCCAAGGACATTGATTATATATAATATTACATTATATAAAATTCGATACTTCGCCTCTCTTTTCTAAACGAACTACAGTGGCGTGCTCCGTTTAGCACGTGCAAATCGGTAAAAAAAAAAATGTATTACGCTGAAAGGATCTGAAAGACGCACTACAACTGGGCTTCATAAAACTGGCGAAGGGGTGAGTCAAGTCGGTAAGACCTGGACCAGGGGCTACGACGGAATTCGCGAAAGACTTTCGGAGAAACGAGAAATTCGCCGAAATTTCGATCTAAACGACTGCCCTACCGGAAACCACTCTAGAAGTTAGGCCAGCAACGACGAGATGGGCGCTTCCTCGCTACTCCTTTTATTCGACCCCTTCCAGAGAAACTGTCACTTTTAGCTTATGAACGGTCGTTACCGCGCTAAAAGGGGTTTTATTCTGCATCGATGCGGAAAAATATACGTGTGTTACATTAAAAAATATATTTTCAACTGTTTAAAAGGTTCAACTTTGTCCCTTTCGAACACGCAGCTTATAAAATGTTTTTTTCCTATTGGCTGACCATCTTAAAATATTATCACATGATTCAATGAATTATTGAAAATAATCACAAATGCAAGAGATATAAGTTTTTAGAGAAATTATTGCAAATGCATTTTTTCCCTTTAATAATGAATATTTCGAAAACCATTAATTTTCGCTTTATATTGCGTTCAGGAGTCTAAAAATGTACAAATTAGGGTGTTCCATTTAAAGTGGGAACTTACATAGCGTACCGAAGAAACTAAACACCTGTATAGATCAAAATAATTTAGGGAAATGGCCCGTGCTTTCCCACGAACTTTTACTTAAAAATTTTTTAGTTAAGTTATGGGTATTCGTACTGACCGATTACAGACTGTTTGTCGCACCCTGTGTATGTAACATAGCAATATAATATGTGATTTTCCCGGCTAATGTTTTTACGCAAAAGAAAATAACTAACTTTCTAATTATTAGACTGCCTTTACTTTTGTAAATATTGAATCTATAGTCTATTCTTAATATTCAATGTATCAAATGAGATTTCATTAATAAAAACAGTGCAATCATTAATACATGTATAATTTATTATAAGTTTATATTAGAACATATAAAAGTATGAGAACTCTTACTCAAGGTGGGTATACTTATTATGGAATGTTTAAACCAAATATTATCAATTTATCCAGTTAATTTAGATTCTTTAATTCAAAAAAGTACTTTTAAAGTATCCCCGCTATATTAGAGAATAGAAACCACCACCACGTTCTACCAACTTAAAAACTAAAAATTTCAATTCTCATAAGAAACACAGTAGCCTGAAAATATTATCCAAGTTATACATTCGTCAAAGTTTAAGTAGTGAAATGTGCCACTTTACTGTCAACTCCCTAGTGTCAAAATTTTTTTTCTATTTTCAATCAAATTAAGATTTGTTGCCCAAAAACTTGTGTATCACACGCATAAACTCTTTTGCGATTATTCTCTTGTGGGCCGGCTCACAAACCGTACTTTACTCGCCAAAACTGATGTTTCTGGCTAGTGATACAAATATTATTCATTTTTTATATTCGATGAGAAATGACACAGCTTTTCTTAGACTTTTCATCACAACCACACGTAACCAGGATTTTCAACATTTCTTTCAACGAATCCATTGTTCTACCCGATTCAATTAAAATAGAACCTAGGATACCAGGTTATGGTACAGTTGTCAGAGGATAATTATATTCAACTCTCATGCTACTATACGATTTAATCAACATTTATTGGACTACCAACATAAAAATATATAACATCTAACATGTTGATAGATTTTTCATGTATGAAACACAGGCAATATATATTAATTCTAAAACTTGATGATCTGTATTGGGGTTGATTTATCAACAATAATCACACGAAACGTCCAGTAGTAAGAAATTATTTTTTTTAGTACAAACTAAATCATGTATCATATAACACTATAGGTATTTTTATGTTCTAATCAGGGTCGCAACTACGGCCCGCGGGCCAAATCCGGCCCACTGCGTATTTCATCCGGCCCGGCAAGTGTAAGTACCCAAGCGGTTAATTCAGTTATTGTTGATAGTTTTCTCCGCGCACATAATGTTACGAATTTATTGCACGGGAGTATCGTATCACTATTCATCGACTGATAGTCAACTGAGTCCGCGGTAAATAAGTCCGGTTATTCATTTATCCTATGAACGCGTCGGCCGTACTTCGGCAATAATATTTCTAAACCATATTTAGAATTAAATTTGAAAAATTTCAATTGAATAGCATTTGCGATAAGCTGAAAGAAGGTGTGCCCCAAAAAAGAGGGTTTGTTTTTCTGTTACCTCTCAGCTCAGCGACTGTCAGATAAATTGAGAATATCACAATTTGCTCTTAATGGAGAAGGCAAAAATGTCTATGGTTTTTGTTAGTTCTTGAGAGTCAACAGTCATTGTTATACTGCCCAAGTATTTTTTTGTGCAAAGGTTTCAATAAGTCATTACAAATCATCAAACACCTCTATCTATTTTCAGTGGTTAATTTATTGCTTCGCGAGTAACCCGGCCAGTTCGATGGCAATAGTGGAAAAGTTTTATTGAGATTTTGGAATCAGAGAAATTATTATTTTTTTAAATGAGAAAGAATTTCTTTAATCGTTCCGTCCACTAATAGAAATTGTTCTGTGTCTTTGCTCTCAATGAACTTTCGTCCCTTCAATTTTTAATTTAAACAGGATTACATTCGGTTGAAGTATTACACAAAAATATGTCGCTATTTACTTAAAAATTTCTGTTTTATTTTTTTCAGGTTTTCAATGTTCAGAAGTAGCAGGATTGACCACTGATATGGTTTTCCAATGCCTAAAATAGTGGAATCTTTATTTTTCTTGCTTTCTTCATCACACTTCTATAGGTTTGTCTTTTGTCTTTTTTATTTAATATTTTTGGTTATTACGTAGTACTTTTTGTTTTATCAATCGTTTTTCCGCATCTGTTTTTCTGTTTCTTCCAAGCTACTCTAATTTTAAATTTTTCATGCCATTAGACATTTATTTCAATTTTGTTTCAACATTTGTTTCGAGGATTTTAGTTTTTCTATGTTTATTGTCATGCCCCCTTCCTCCATGTTTCCTCCATAGTTCAAATTTTTTTTTTTTCACTGTTTTATTATTACCACATCGTCTGCAAAGATTCCTTAATGTAGCTATTTCAATCCTCTGCAAATCTTATATCACACAAACACTTTTATTTAACTTTTTGTTTCGCATTTGCCTCATTTTGCAAATGCGAACATATGAGATTAAACTTTTAATATTTAATATTTACTTTTGGTTTATATATGCGTACTTTTGTGTGTACTAAATATAGAAAACAATGATATTGTAATATTTCCTACGATAATAATTTATTGTAATGTTATTATAATCCGCCAGGTAAAAATTATTGACATTTGAAAGTTAATAAATATAGGATAATTTAAAATTAAACCACTGAAGCCTACAGGAATGTTGCAGAAAAATATAAGATATACGTGTTTTGAAAAAAAATAAGTTTTGTAACTTTAAGATTCTTGACCAGTCGGTATTTTTAACCCCTGTTTGATACGACGGAAACTTTTTGGTACTTGTTTTCGGTCATAAAACACAGGGAACAGTTAATAAATATAACACGTTAGGTTACAACCTGCCCGCGAACTTATTTCGTACGATTGGCCCTGTCCTAAAAAGTTTGCGACCCTGTTCTAGATCTACACATAAATACCGTTCTCACAATTTTGGCCAGGCTGTATTTAAGCCAAAATCACCGTCTAGGATCTAATCTGAAATCGCTACAACGATCTCATTGCATTTCCAGATCCGAAGACACGGCATCAACTACTAATTAAACTAACAATTTCTCCAGTGCCGTCGCCGTCTCTTTCGGTCACGGGAATAACTGACGGAAAGGAAGGATTTGTTATATAACCCGACTAACGTTGTCAGTTGTGCGCCGTCTCACCTCGCCCGCTCTATCGTATCATTCGCGCCGGGATTTGACAAAAACTAGAAAATTTAATCAAACGGGGAATTTACTTCGCACGAACTAATAGCGCCCTTCGCTTACCCTACCGACCCCTATGACTCCTAAAGCAGCGAAGAGATTCGTCCGACAAAGTGAATTCCTTTTATGTAGTGTACGCCGTAGATAGGTAACGGCTCGGCTTCCGTATCAGCTGTCTTCTCCGTATAGCTATCAAAGTATCTGCAGGTTTTCTCTATAAACGGGAGCTAGGTTGTATAATCTCACAGGGTCGCTTCATTTAGTGATTTGATTCGGCGAGACGTTTCAGTAGAGATTTAGGGAAATGAAAATTGGAAACTTTGTACAGGGACGAGTTAGTTTGTAGGAATATTTGTGCTTTCGATGCTTCTATAACGTTTTATTTTTATATATACGAAAGCTGTGGTTATCACAGTTTATTTTATAATAATAATTAGTGTTGACTTCGCACGAATGAGTACATCATAAAGTCGGTCGATTTTTCACATTTTTTTCAAACTGAAACGCACATTTTCATACCAACTAGAAGTTAATACCATTAAATATTTTGTAAAATGGTGGCACTGTGTGAAACAAATTCATTAAACGAAGATTAGGATTATGCTATTTACCACCGCAGTAAGGTAACACAGTAAGTACATATAATAAAAATATAAATGGCGATTAAAAAATAAACGTCCATTTTCAATCCAATTCTCCATCATAGTAAACCCGTTTGCTTGTGTAAACTAAGGACGTCAATATAATTCCAAATGTGTTAGCTGCATAGTGGTATCCCTCATTGTACTTGGAAGAGTTGACCAAAAAGATGCAATACTGAATGAATAGGATTTTTTAAAAAACAGTGACAGTGTGGTCAGCCATGATGATGACATTTTTGTGCCGCAAGTTGAGGTAGTGTACATCTATATGAAAGCGATTTTTCCTAAATAAATAAGTTAGAGACCCAAATTTGATTATTTTAAAAAAACAGTATCCCTGTATGTAGTTTTACTGCGGCTATCCATATCAAACTATCAAAAATAAAGCTGTTGTTTTATTTTTTATATTGTTGGAAGTGACTCGAGATGAGAGTTTTAGCCAAAAACATACATTTAAACAATACGTTGCCGAGAATAA
Organism: Protaetia brevitarsis; assembly: GCA_004143645.1. NCBI lineage: Eukaryota > Metazoa > Arthropoda > Insecta > Coleoptera > Scarabaeidae > Protaetia > Protaetia brevitarsis. Next base: position 21,530 of record RXPK01000162.1, on the reverse strand, counting down.
ATAGTATATTTCTGTGTCATCGGCATAGAAATGGGACTGGAAAAAAATAGATAAACTGCAGTATAAGTAGTAAAAAGGAGCGGACTACATATGTCACCCTGTGGAACACCATTCTTCAACTATATTCGTCTAGACAAACTATCACAAATTTTAACTTTCGGAGAACGATTGTTAGGTCGTTCTCAGAGAGTTAAAATTAGTGATAGACCTAACAAATAAGAGGAATATAAAGAAATTGCGTCCGCACTCACAATCAGACCAAAGTGTTGCAGAATAGCCAACTAGGCGTCGATGAGTAAGATGTCCTTGAATAATGCAACGAAATCAATAAAGTTAAATCACCTCGGTATAATGCTTCAAAATTTGAACATAGAATATCCGAAACAACTTGCATGCACGTTCGAATTAAATCAGCATTAATTGTTAAAAACTCCCCACGCACTAAAAAATTTAGCTAATATTTCTTGGTAAAAATCACTATTTTTGATAATTTTTCACATTCAATGGGGGTAAATGTACAAAATGTTTAATGTGAATATTAATAGAAAAAAAATGTTTCTTAGAAAAAAAAATCTTTAATATTGTAATATTACTAAGAAAAATATTAATATATCTAGGAAAAATTTAACATTTCTTACAATTTGGAAAATTACAGTTAAAAATAATATCATTTATTCAAATAAATTACCTTATTAACAGCAAAAAGATATTTTATGGATTTATGATTTTAAGTACTTAGGATTTTCTTAGAGAAAGTATTTATTTTATACAAAGTCGGAATATCTTTTATTCAAACAAATTACCTTAACAGCAAACACATATTTTTTGGATATACGATATCAAGTACTTCAATTTTTTTTTTAGAAAAACTATTCATTTTATACGAAGTCGGTACAATTACAGACAAAGATTTACATTAAAATTGTACTACTTAAAAATCATCACGTCATGATGAGCTAAACATATAATAGTAAAGATTACTCTCGCTCTACCAAGGCACTTTCATTTTCACATTATTTTCCTTTTTGTTAGGAAAAGAATGAGAAATACTGACCTTTGCTTTATAATTTTACTTTTAAACAAGTAAAACTTCTGTGGGAAGTCGCCACTTTAGAAATCTTGCTTGTGAGTAAAAGTTACCCACATTTCCAAATTTTACTATGAATATTCCAGGTTAATGAAAAAACCTTATAGTTAGAAATATTATTTTTAAAAGTAAAATACCTGTACCTACGGTTTGTAACGTTTGAATTTTCATCTTTTATCCTATTTTTATTTATTCTTAGTATTACTAGAGTCATCTACCGGCGTGTAGTTGAGCTAGGTTGGTAGGTTAGCTGTTCTTCGCATTTTACTTTTTACTTAGAATTTTGGAATCGTTTTTAATTTTTAATAAGTGCATTCTTTGCAACGTAGCGTTTCTTTTCTTTTGTTTAGGATCGTTTTTAGCTGAGCTTTCATCTAAGCAGATTCCTTTTGTTTTCGGTTTATAAAAGAATCATGAAATCTTCACCAAATCCAGATCTGAATCTATACATGACATTTCCTTGCTCAAGCTGCACTCTAAAACAACAAACGGAGCGACTAAGATGTCAGAATAAAGCAGTAAAATACCTCGTCAAGATTAAACTTACAGTGTTTTTCTAAGACATCTGGATTGATTCCAGTTTCTCTCGTCCTTATACCGAGTGAAAGACTCAATTTTACCGATTAAATTCGCTTTTATGCGCGTCATTTTGTTATTTTATGAATATTAATTGCCGGCGGACGTCCCAGACGTGCATTGAAATTGTTATTCGGTGCGATTATAACTGCGCCCATACATCGTCCTTGTCCGCCGGCCGGGCACGTGGATTACGGGGCATCGATTAACCGGAAAACCATTTACTTTAATTACGTTTAGGCTTCGAATTAGGATCTCGACGGGATTTACACCCGTTGGGCGCGGCCGAAACGATGCCATTAATAAACGAACAGGTCGAAACCGTGTGCGCCGCACGTATGTACGAGTCGTCTAACGGACAAGTCGCACCTGTTGTGTTGTATGTATTAGTAACGTCCGGACATCGGGGTCGCGATAATGAACTAATAAAGTCGACCGGGGCGGGTGGATGAAATTTTCACTTACCCCGCTACGAGTTGATTAATGCGGGATTGCGCGCCGACTAGGTTGATTCTGTCGCAATCTGTACGTTTTAAATAATCATGGATGTGAATGGGATCTACCTACGGTTTGATGACGGGAAATTTTGAAATTCACCAGGAGTTTGATATTTTAGAAATAAATAAATAAAAGGCCGAGGTGAAAAGACACAGCTGATAGCAGTGAAGACCTACATTCATCAATGCCGCTAGATTAGTATTGAGCGCTTGTAGTGTTTGGAAAGACAGACTGTGGCCAGGAGTTTGATATTTTTCGTCTGAAGTTTTGAAAATAATTTATTAGCAAAGTACGAATGGAAAAATAATAGCAACAATATTGTCCATCGTACACCATGGGAAGAATTAATCCGGCCGGATTAAGTATGAAAGTAAATACACCCATTTTATTGTACAACCACCACTAAAGCAATGTTTATTGTGCTGAGTGCATATGCATATCTTACGCTCTGTTAAACGTATTTTACTGTGGTTTATTTGTGCATTTAATATTATTGTTTCCTATCTGTCGATAGAGTAAATCGAGTGCTATCGGGTGTTATTATTTTCAAATACGTACACTCAACAGCTACGTTATAATTACTGTTCAAAAATTTGTAAGTACTATTTCCTTTATCCTTAACAGTTCTTGTCGAGAGTCGCTTTTGTGCCAGTTTTTACTTTCGGTGGATTTCCACCTTAAATATACCTTATTCTTTTCTATTACCTCCTGTCCTGTACCGCGGTCTACCGTGTTTGTGTAATTGTTAGACACTTTGATAGACCCCAAAGTGTGAAGATATTGTCTCTGTCAATTTTTATCCTTTGTATTCCCCACTCCGTTTAAAAAATTATTACAATGTCGACGACGGAATTAGTTAATTGTCAATGCGGCTGTAAGGCTACCGCGGAGGAGCACAAAATTATCAATTGTAGCGTTTGCAAAAAATCTTTTATCCATTCCTGTGTTGATTTAACTACTACTGAAGTAAGAACCATTAAAATAAAGAAAGGCTTGTTCTGGTCCTGTCGGCAACTGTAACATAAATTAGTAATGATATTGGCGACTGAGGGAGGCTATATTGAGTCTAAAAAATGAGATAGCTTCGTTGCGGAAAACTGACATTGAATGAGTCCAATGTTTGAACAAATACTGGCTGAGCTTAATGATCGTAATAACCGCAAGCAAAATATTATACTCTTCAATGTTGCTGAATTACAATCAAACAACTCAACTGAACGCAGTGGTCATGATTCGCAAGTTGCACGTGAAGTATTGGGAACTCTTCACGCGCATATTAACTTAGAAAATATAGAGATTCATCGCCTTGGTCGCTATATGTCTAATGCTGAACGTCATCGACCCCTGAGGATTAAGCTTCCTACAGAAAGAGATGTACATGAAGTTATTAAAAATGCCAAACGACTAAGAGAGTCGGTGGAACCTCAACAGATTCGTATCTCCTTGGATAAAACACGCCGGCAAACTGAATACTATAAAACCATTAAAAGGGAACTTGATGCACGTGTTGCTGACGGTGATGCTAATTTAAAAATTAAATACCTACAAGGAGTGCCCACTATCGTATCAACGACATCTTTAAACTAGCTTCGCCCAACAGAGAACTTTTCATATATTACCAAAACGTTAGAAGCTTAAGGAATAAGATTTCGGACTTTTGTATTGGCATTAATAGTGAAAAAATAGATATTGTGTGCATAACTGAAAGTTGGCTTTCGGATGGGGTTCTGAATAGTGAGATTTTTCCTCCTACGTATAATGTTTTTAGGCAGGACCGTAAATTCAATATGGTTGAAAGAACTCGAGGTGGAGGTGTTGTATTAGCATTTAAATCTTCTTATTCTGTACAGCAAATTGATCTTAGTATAATTAATGAAAATATACCTTTAGTAGATATTGTAGGTTGTAATGTACTAGTAGACTTTAAGAAAATATTTATTTTTGTATTATACATTCCACCTGATATCACTCCGGACGGACTTGATCATTTCTTTAATATGCTTGAGGAGGTGACTGCCTACTCCAATAATCATGTTATTATATTAGGTGACTTTAACATTACCTACTTTAACGATCCTTCGATTAGTGATAACAAATGCCAAATTATTGATGCTTTCATAAATTTTACCGATTTCCGTCAAATTAACACGGTCCTAAATAATAGAGGCCGACTTTTAGACTTAATTATAACTAATATTCCATATCTATCATTGGAGAGGGAGGAACTTCCTTTGGTGCGGGAGGATCTGGATCATCCTGCTATTAAGCTTTGTTTAAAATATTCTAGAAAACCTTTATCTTACCTTCGGAACAACACTAATGCACGTAATTATAACTACAGAAGAGCTGATTTCATAGGTCTTTATAACTCTCTTTCTACTGCCGACTGGTCAGACCTCTATCAATGCAAAAGTGTTAATGAAGCATCCACAATTTTATACAATGTCACTTATTATTACATTAACTTACATGTTCCGCTAAAAACTCGCCGTAACACTACTTACCCAGTGTGGTTTACTGCTCAGCATATCTCTGATATTAAACAAAAAAATTACTTCCGTAAACGATATCTTCGTATCAAGTCCATGAACGATCTTTCCTCATTTAAGGAGTTGCGAAAAAAAGTTAAAACTAATTCAAAAACTTTATACGATAACTACTTGCTTCATGTTCAATATAGAAGGCAATCCTAGCGAATTCTGGAAATTCATACATTCTAAAAATAAGGACCAATCTCTTCCCAATACTCTTGAGGACATTGATGGAGTACGTTGAAAATCCACACTCAATTGTTAATGGCTTTGCTCATTTCTTCGAATCCGTCTATTTGCCTACATTTAATCTTTACCCAACTCTGACCCTCAATTTACCAGTAATGTTTCAATTGATATACTTGTATTACTGAAGATGATATACTTCTTTCATTAAGAGGTCTTAAGGATGGTCTTGTTATGGGGAATGATAATATCCCCTCGTTCATCTTGAAAGACTGCGCACAAGCTTTTGTTGGTCCACTTCATTATGTTTTCAATCTGGCTATTCAAATAGGAACTTTTCCTGATACTTGAAAACTACTCGACTTGTTCCTGTCCCAAAAAGGGTGATAGGCACTCAATTGATAATTATCGACCGATTGCAATAATTAACAACTTCGCTAAGATATTCGAGAAATGTTATATAATCGTATTTACCCGTTGGTGCATTCCACTCATATCCACCAGTCAGCATGGATTTGTTAGCAAAAAATCCACCGTTACGAATTTGGTCGAATTTACTCAGTTTCTCGCTTCCAACATCGACAATAATAAGCAGGTAGATGTGGTTTATACTGACTTCGCTAAGGCTTTCGACAGCGTGGACCACTCCCTACTTCTCCGTAAACTTGATCGTCTTGGCTTTTCTTTATCCTTACTATCACTCTTTTCATCCTATTTATTTAAAAGAACCCATTATGTAAGATATTTGGGTCACGAGTCCAGCTGTTTTTATCCCACATCTGGCGTTCCTCAAGGAACAAACTTAGGCCCCTTGCTGTTCTCTATATTCATTAATGACCTGTGTGAGCACTCTGTCATGCCACCAATTATTGTTTGCTGACGATTTGAAAATCTACGCTACTGTTGATGAAATCAACGATTCCAGACTCCTTCAACATCAAATTGATTCCTTGCACGGCTGGTGTGTTGAAAATAGGCTTTCCATGAACGTCTCTAAGCGCAAGGTTATTACGTTTTCACGCAAAATAAGGCCTATTGTATATGATTATTATTACGATGGTACCATACTTGAGCGTACGACTTCTACTAAAGACTGGGTGTAATATTTGACACTAAACTTTCCTTTATAAAGCATATTAACAGCATCTGTAATAGCGCACTAAAAATGCTTGGATTTATCATAAGAACTTGTACTAAATTTCATAACATTACCTGCATTATCTCGCTGTATTTCTCGTATGTTCGGTCCAAGCTTGAATACGCAGCGGTGGTTTGGTCTCCTGCGTATCGATGCCACATCTACTCCCTTGAAAAAGTTCAACGTAGATTCCTAAAATATCTTTACTTTAAGGAACACCTTACTTACCCCATGCAAGGATATAGCCATAACGCTTTACTTCATGCATACAATATTACTCAGTTGGATGTTCGGCGGTCCCAGGCTGACCTGAAATTTCTGTTTAATTTATTACATAATAGAATTGATTCAATACCTTTACTTAGTGAGATCAGCTTCACTGTACCTCGCCTATCAGCTAGATCATCTACAACCTTTTACTGTCCTAGACCAAACACTAACATCCTACTAAACTCACCACTGCATCGCATGTGCTCTACTTTCAATTCGCGTTCTAACGTCACTACTGACATTCACTTTACTCCTTTGCCTTCATTAATAATAAATGCATGCAGATAGTTCATTATCAGTAATCCGAACATGACTTTAACTTTAATATCTTGCTTAACTTTAGTGTTTAAGATACTTTTTTTCCTTTCTTATGCCGAATAAGATGTTATTTAATGATAGTTTAGATTAAGTAACTTTGCTTCTATTAGATATATTTATATATATGTATATGCACACTTATTTTATTGTTGCTGTTGTCCTGTAAATGGATCTTTTCTGTTGGGCAGCCTAATAAAATTATTTTATCATTATTATTAATTATTATTATTAATACGAATAGACGACTAAAATAAATATAACTACGAGAGACGAATTTAAGAGGAGGTAAGGCGGAAGGGTAATATCAGATTAATAATGTGAGTTTAATAATATAAAAATAACAAGTATATAACGAAGGCAACAACAAATACTTTACAATTATAAATGACAATTTTATTTTTCACACCAATCATTGCCAATCGCATGCTCCAATTTCGCGGCGACAGTGAACTATTGCTCTTACTAAATACTGTATCATTCATTCTTCTATAAACACTTTAAATACATTTTTTTTACACCAATTAGGTATGTGAAAAGAATGTGTTAAAAGAAGTAAAAAAAAGCACAGCTTTTGAAGGTAAAAGTGAAAGTTAAAATCGTTCTTCAAAGATAAAAACAAGTATTATAAATCTGTGATAAGGTTCTATGGGTAAGTTATAACTAGATGTGGTGATTTTTGTTTGGCACGCAGTAGCGCACTCAGAGAAAAAAAAAATTTTCTAAATCAAAGAAACATTTCTTCGACTATTCTTAAAAGAACAATTTTTCAGTCAATAACATATTTCTTCAAATTAAAAAATATTGTCTTGTTAATGGAAGGAAATACGTATTAACGAAGGCAATAATGTTTTCAAATAGCGGCAAATAAAATGTTTCTTGAGTCGAAGAATTCCTTTTTATGTATAATAAATTAGTACGTACTCCCCAAGCAAAAGCGTGTGAATCGATTTATATATGTACAGTATATGTATAATATATCATTAAATACCGACCTATCATACACCAGTCTTCGCCAGTGCATGCCAACAAAACCACCATCTATAACAAAGATCCCTAATAGGTTTGTTTTAATCTTTGAAGCTCAGCGCGCTAAATCAATAGAAAAACTACACTAATTTTCTTTTCTTTTATGTAATGGTAACGGTCAACCTCCACGCGAACTTATTGACAAGTATGTATGTACATCCACAACAGAGAAAGAAAGAAATGCGTAATAAGTAATGGCCGTGTATTATGCTCACTTGCACCGTCACGTTAAGTTTGGTTTAATTTGAGGTAACACCAGGTAACACTTTGAAGGTGATATGTCAAATTTAATACATACAACGTATGTCATATGTCTCTCTCAAAACTTAAACCAACAACGAAGTCATATTTAAGTGTCTCTCAAACTTAAACCAGTGCAGTGTTTCCGGAGTCTTCATGTTAGGCGGCTCCTACAACAAAAAGAAAACTTAAACCAAGCTTAACATGCCGGCGCAAATAGGCATGAGTGCTTATAGTTCACTTTTGTTAAACTTCTTCTCACCACCAACTGTACTCGATATTCCGGCTAGTATCTGAATCGAATCTGAAGCTCTGGTCAGCAGAGCTACCTACTTTAATAATTAAATTGCATACAAGTACTTCCAATGTTATTTATACGATAACAAGCATAGTCACCGCCACTGTCACCTTAAGATTGTGATAAAGTATTGCAGGTATGTTAAGCAGAGAAAAATCGACCAAATACGGATCAATTATATTTCTCCCTTGCCCAAAATTTCTCTTACACAGACTTTTTTTCTTTTCAATCTCAAGAACGAAATAAAAAGGAACAAAGGGTTAAAGGAGTTTACTTTTCCGATTTCTTGATATTTTCTCGAAAACGGCTCTAACTTTGAAAGTCACATTTTTGCTATATTTGGTACGAGTTTCTATTCTTCTATGCCACTTCTTTTCTCAAAATTGTCTGAGAAGGCTTTTACTCTTATGTTTTATAAATCAATATCGCATATATCTTCGCTTAATCGTTCGATGTAGAAAACATTCAGTAACAAAAATAATCCTCTAGTAATGCTAACAATAGGGAAAAAAATGTCTACGAACCTTTATGAAATCACTATAATAAAAACACCTGGGTAAGGAAAAACGGGAAAGGTTTTCACATTAGATTCTCTAATGATATTGCAATTTTAGCCCGATGATAAATACATGAATTCACAAAGAAAATCCCCTTCGATTTCAGATATATTATAGAAATACACTTTAATTGATTTGACTTATAAAAATGAAAAATTGATAAAAATGAAACAATCTTCTTAGAAAATGTTTATCAACAACCACGTCGTCGCTGAATAGTATCGATCTCAAGGAAACTACATTCAAACCATACAGTTACCAGACGTTAAATTTTATACACCTAATTACACGGCTACCATGTAAGTTAAAACCTAATATAATACTGGATTACAAACAGTACGTTAACAGTGTGTTAAAGATGTTGTAGGACGATATTAAGAAATTGTGAATGAAACTTTTACGTAAGCTGACCATAAAGGTGCACTATTCTATGCATACACCAACTAATTTGACCAGCAAACCAAACTTGTGAATACCTTTCAACTATCATTAAAAGGTCTTCTCCTCTAGAGTTCCTTTTAGCGGCTGTAAAGCAAGGCAATCATCAACAGTAAACAGTGAACTCTTTATAACACCTCGAAATAAATATAACAGTTGAGAGCCTGTGGTCAGACAAATCGGTGCTCTCGTCTAATGCTATGGAAAACGATTCAAAACCAGCCATAAGGTCAGTCAAAGTTTGTTGAAAATATATATGCGGCATATGACATTCAGCATAAGAGTAAAAACCCTCGCTTCTACAACTTTGAGAACAAAAAATGCCATTGGAAAATAGAAGCCCTGTACCACATGTAGCAAAATGTGAATTCAAAGAAATCGTTAGGGCTGTGTTTCGAGAATATATCAAAAAAAATCGGAAAAGGAAACTCCCCAATAAGAACATAAACTTAAGAAAACGTTTTCTTAACGTAACCAGACGTTTCGTAACGTTTATAAACAACGTCGAAGTGACATATCTACTGTCCCGATAAATACGTTGACAAAAAGTTACTTAGTAAGCGTTATTTCACGTCAATATGCTAACTTAGGTTTAACGTTTAATTTTTAATAGAAAATATCGTTAAATAGAAACGTTTAGCAACAAGGGTATTTTAACGTTTAATAAACCACCTGTGTAAAAACGTAAAAAGTACGTTTACAGTCTACGTGATATTATCGTTTCAAAACAAACGTTGATTGGTAAGTAAGTTTAACGTTCATAAAAATCTATGTAAAACGTAAAAATCGGTTTACAGTACGTAACCTCAACGTTAATAAAATTTCTATATCAACCTTTATAACCACGTAGTAGTAAAGCACATCTGCGTAATTTAGTGAAGGTGCCGAATGTAAGAAACAACAAGTCTTTATAAATTATAGGTGAATTATCAAGTTGTTGCATTCATGCGCGTCTAAGACGCTGCGTTATAAAGAAACTGCACAACACTTACCGAGTTCCAAGATGTGACATGTATGTTATCTTAGTATTTACAGTGCGTTTTAATGTGGTGTAACGAAAATTGGGTTTATATGTTAAAAGTCATAATGTCCAATACTAATTAAATTTTATTTTAAAATTAATTAAAATTTAATGATCACAATCATAGTATGAACTCAGGATAAGCTCTTCAATGAAACATAAATGCTTCTTCAGAAAAACTGAAATGGTAATAACCGATAAAATATAATACAAATGCAATAAAACATAATAATAATAAAAAGATAATAGAATTCTTTACCAAAACTAAGAAAGTAACGAGGTCATTTCATTTATAAATATATACATTTTCCCCTTTTTCTGCACATCCAGGTCTTTTACCCAACAGTCCATTGGGGCGTTATATTTCAACCAGTCCTTCACTGCAACTTTCTGCTGATAAGTATGTATTGTTTAATTGTAACTTTAGATGGACTCAAACAATAGGTATCATAAGTACACCAAGGACTACAGGCTGGGTAAATTTAGGGATATATATATATATAAGTTAATGTTACTTTGCTTGGTTTTCCTAAGATTTTTGTATTACAAACGAATGAAAGTATTTAATAACTCAATGTATATTGTTTACTATAGTTTTCCGTATTATCTCTGGTACCCGTGTGAAGAAACTAAGTGTCCTTTCCTTCCAGTTATGCTTCACTGCAACGACGTCATGTAACAGTAATTAGAATAATTCCTTTTATACAAGAATCCAAGATTTTAGAACCATCAGCATTCGCTAACTCATATATATTTGAAACTAAATAAGAAAGGGGTGGTATACTAAAAACCAGGTTCCTCAAGAAACAAATTTAAGAATATAGTTAATATTTCTGACATTAGGGTTCTTAATTTTAAGATGGCTACTATGCTGTTTTGCCAATTGTGTATATGGCATATAACTAATTAAACGTTCAATGTGCATCGTAATATGCAATATACCTGCATAGACTTAATTTGATGGTGGTACCTAGCTACTCAACCGTTTAGTTTAAATGCAACTATTGTTGCGTATCACATATTAATATAAACTTTGTTATAAAGATAAAAGAAAAAGTTCTAACACTCGACTAGGGTAGAAAACATGTGACTGCAAGTGGCAACGTACACCGTTGCAAGATGCGCAACAAGGGGTGGAAAGATTTATTTGAAAATGGGGGAGGGATGATACATTCATTCAGTAGTGCGTTGTAATACAATAATTGTGTGTAACCTATTGTTAAATACATTTTGGCATTCATCCATGTAAAAAAACACATCTTATCTTAAAACAACGAATTTAACACCAATTTTATTTTAAACTATACTTATGCGTTGGATTGCAGTTTAATAGTTTTTCATATTTCAACTGCTTGCTTTTAAACGTAGAAGTAGAATGGTGAAACTACGTTTTTTATTTTAGTGTACTGGAAAACTATGCGTTACGTTTAGAAAATAAATTTTCAATTTTCAACGTTGTCTTTCAAAACGTCCTTTCAACGAGTAAACGGTGAAAACTACAACGTCTTATTTTAGTTATATTATAACTATGCGGTTACATTCAGTCAATATTTTTCATATTTCAACGTTGTTTTTTAACGTAGAGTAGACAGTGAAACGACAACGTTTTATTGTAGTTATATTTAAACTATGCGTTACATTTCAGTTAATAATTTCTCATATTGCAACGTTGTTTTATAATCTAAAATAAACGATGCAACTACACACGTGTTGTGTTTTTAGTTAATTAAAAATACGTTACATTCTTAGTTAAATATAGCGTTTCTTCAAGTGTGTAGTTAAAAGTTGGTTATAATAAAAACGTGTTAATTATAACCATTAACGTTGTTTCAACCAATACAACGTTAAATCACGTAAATGTAACCAACTTGTTCTCACTGGGTCATCTAGCCCTTAGACCTTTCTTAACCAAAACCTTACTGCCGCGTCTTCTAAAAATACCTAACTAAAGCAAATATAAAATATGAAAGCTCTCAAATACTACTTCGTTCTTGAGATAGAGAGGAAAAAAAAAGAGTTGTGTAAGAGACATTTTGGGGTGGCTATAACCCCTGTATATAATAATTTTGGAAAAAAATTAAAAAGCGGTAAATTTTTATTTTGAAAGTAGTTTATGGATTAGAACAGAAATATGTTAATTTCCACCAAAGCTCATCATGTCACCAGTGATCTCATAAAACCAAAGTCCAAAGGTGTCAAAGGAAGAACACTTCTTTTAGTACAGTTTGATATCTCTGTAAAATATCAGCAGCTAAAGAATTACGGGGTGATTATATTTTTCACGTCTCTACATGCCTGCAATATTTTATCAAAATCGAAGATGACCAGTTGTGTGACTTTGTTTGTAAATGCCGCTACCGGTTTCGTTCCTAACTTTGAACCTTCATCAGGTTGGCTTGCAAATAATGGTCAACGAATTAAAAAACAATAATAAAAATGTTAAAATGCAGAACATCGATGGAGCACTACCACTATGTCACTATTCTAATATTACTTCAATGAAAAATGCATATTTTTGCAATCGACAATAGTTCCAAGTTTTAAAATAAAATGTTTCAGTAGTACGCTTATAGTATTTAACAAACAACGATAAGCACAATATATCCAATACTTAAGCTCCAACCTTCATTAATGCACCTCCGACTAACTAGCCATACTATAAGGACACGCCTATATTATAAGCAGTAGTCGCGCGTGAATCTAATAAACGAGTAAAAAAGAAAATTACATAACCCCTTCACCTGCTTAGATGCGAAGCAAACGTGACTGAAATAATATTTATCATAGTAGTAGGAATATTTAATGAGGCCCAAATGAAAAACGTAAATTTATTCAAGTAAGAAGGATAAAACATAAAATAACACAAGCATGACTTTGTAGTTCAGACATCGTTACATTTTCTATGACAGTAAAAACGTTGGGGCGCTATGGGTAATTAAAACTAGGAGACTTGAATATAATTTGTATTAAAAATACAAGATGGAACTTTACAAATATAAGTAGACCTGGAGAAGAGGATTGTTAAGCAACGGCAAAGCGATTTGTTTTGATACAGCTTCTTCTATTACTGAATAACGAGGTTCTCTAATGATCTTTTTTTTCAGTAGTGAAAAATAAGTGAAAGTTGATTATTTAATTCCCTTAATAATTCTTACCTTATAGTTATGCTTCTTACTAGCAATAGCAATACTATGTGTCGTATAACAACAATAGCAAAAAACGACTGAAAAGAGTATATGCCAAAATCATAAATTGATTTTCAACTGAATGTTTATATTTTATTAAATATATTTCAGGATTATTTGATATAGATATCATTTGGGTACGTTTGAGTAATTTCCTCTTATAGTAAAAAAATAAGTATACCTAACAACATATTAAGATAACATTTTAGATGCGCTTGAGTTTGCCCGTCTCATCATATTACTTCTTGTCTTCTTGTGGTCCAGAGCCCTCGCATTTACACAGAATGTGGTAAGCGCTTCTGCATCTTACACAGTCTGCACTTAGTAGCTCTAGTATTGACCCCAATTTTCTGTAGGTCTCCTTTCAGGGACAACGTCCTGTTAGGAGACCTGTTACGAAGCGAAGATGATTCCTACTCAGCTGCCATAGTTCTTAAGCTTTCTTTTCTGATGGTCCTTAATAAAGGTCTTGCGAATGAATCTGCTGAGTGTTTGTTCAGTGTTCTTCTTATTCCTCTTTGGACCCAATTCTTACCTGCACTCGGGCTGTGTTTTCAGGCACTCCTAGAACAGGTTCGGGCCTATAATATGAAATAGTTTGATTCCTTTCTGTTAACTCATCGGCTTCTTCATTTCCTGCGATTGCTCAAGTGCTGAGCACTCACAGCAAATTGGACTTATTGGGTCTGTCAGGCTATTCAGTTCTCGAATACATTCCCAAACCAGTCTTGATTATATCTTGGGGTTCACTAGTGCCTCAGTATTGCCTGGCTGTCTGTGAAAATTGTGGCAAAATTGCGTATGCCTTTGCTTAAAAAACTGTGGCATTTTTCTACTGGAAGGGTGATCAATTGTATTTCTCACATCGCTATAAGATTTCAGCTCCAGTCCCGTTTTAGGTCTTGATTCCGTTCTGTAAACTAATCAATTCTCCGCCTGGTAGTTGGATTAATTCATTAAAAAGATATGTCAATACCATGTGGTCTTATCTCATTTTCAAAAAGCTTGGCTTCCACATTGATGGACAATATTATTGTGTTCCAACCTTGGTTCACCTGTAGTTCTTGCAAATCGCAGATTACCCCATTCTGTGCTTCGCCCATATTACATATAAAAGAGGAGGGGTCTAGGAGGTATTCCCATTAAAGCTGCAGGAAGGGGCTTCATAGTTTTGCTAAGTTCAGTTATTAGAGTATGCTGCTGTACCTTTGCCCATCATACCAAAGATGCAAAATTGATCTGACAACCGTGATGTATGTCCATTACATCAATTAGGTTCTTAACCCCATGTTTCTTCCATGAGCTCTTCTAAATAGATAAATTGCTTAATGAAAGGCCTTAAAAACAGGTCATTTGCATTTTAAACCTATTTTCTCAAAAATAAGTAGATGACTGCTTAGATGTATCTCAACCGAGAAAAAAAAGTATTTTGTCCAATATTTAGCTTTTCTCTTGAATTACAATTCACCCAAATTAGAATAAAAATAACAAGATAAACTTCTAACGAATTACCACCACAAAACCAAAGTTTTTAATATAACTCGCAAATTTTCTTCTCCTCACAAACTTCTCCACAGCACAGCTATTAACTTAAGTGACCCAAAAGTATACCAACAAGAAATTCCAAATACAATAGAGCCCTTAAAATTCAACAGAGAGAACAGGAAAAATAAAATTTAAATGATCAACTCAATCAAATTCGGCAAAATCAATATCCAACCAACAATGGAAACTATATAAATATATAAAATATCCACATTTATCCCTTATTCAATTCATCATATGGTGCAATAACTATAACGGAGTTTAGGATATTTAATTTTTAAAAAAAAGTTGCTATACTGAGTAAATAGAAATTAATTACAAAGCTAGAAGTACAGCAAAATTACTTAATTAAGGCTGGTATATTTTTCATCTTTAAATAGGTATGTATGTGCTATGTACCGACTAAATTTTCCGTCTTGTTTCCCTAGATGGTACAACAAAACAATTTTATATGATCTATAACAAAACAGTTGAGTGCAATTGTATATTTGCTAACGATCGAGCTTAGCATGTTATTCTTTTCGCGTGCAACAAAAAGATCGTCATAATGTTAAAATGCCGACATAAGAATATTGCATAAATTAAAGAATATTTTATAAATTATATAAATCAATTAGGTATAAGAAAGCAATAAATGTCATTTAATGTATTGTCAAGCCATTATAATACAAAAGTTTTAAACTGGAAACTAAATTAAAATACCTTAATAAATTACAGGTTTTTCATAAATAATGTGAAAGATAATTTGACGTGCATCCTTTTGCACCTCCAATATCACAATATAAAATTTAACGCCTATTACTTAATTTACCTTATGCGTGCGAACGCAATTGATATCTATATCCAATTCTAATTGAAAAACACCGGAGAGCGTTCAAATCCCCGATGAAATAAGTCAAGGCGTAGAACTCCCAGGTCTTGTCATTATATCTCCACTCCGCTTCCAATATAAAAGTAACTCTCAAAGGGGCGGCATCAAATAGAATAGTAGCACAAAGAATGTGATAAATGGGACGCCATTAAAAATTTACTCCAACTGGGACTTATAATAAAATCTAGGACTCGCCCTTCTTTTACTAGAAAATTTAGTTCGTTATTTCTGGATAGCGAGGAATTACGTTGTTCGATTGAAATAATGTAGTTTTGCTTACTAATGAGGAAAAACGGTGACATTTGATGATGTGTTATATAACTAAAGTAACAGTAGTATAAATTATGAAAAGCAAGGGTATTAAAGATTGTTCACGTTTCTACAATTATTTTAAACAAATCCAGAAGGATATATACGGTGTTAGCAACCACCTTCAATATGTGTTTTAAGCAGAGTGTGATTTTCAACAACCATAGTCAGAAAAGTAGACAATGGCAGCATACATTGATTATCAAATTTTTTTATGACAAACCTTTAAGGTAGTATGGATGAGATAACTTGGGAACTAAACAGAAACCAGGGTTTCAAAGCTAAAATTGGGTTGAAGATTGGTCAAAAAGAAGCAGAGATCGTGGATGCTATATGGAGAAACCCTAAATCACCGAACGGAAATAAACAGTACTTTTACGAACTGTTTATTTTCATAAGTTTGTGTACGTGTGCACAAACGTTATATCGTATATTAAAATATACTGAGAAAGAAATAAAACGATATCTTAATGTATTTACCACGCATGCACCTTATCTAATGTGTTTAATGATTTGTGAATAGGAACTTTTACCAAATATAGAACAAAACAAAATACGCAAACCGTACGCTACGGTTAACCAATTATTAACGTATTAGCAGATTTACTATTTAGTTTAGCCTGAATTTGTAATATGTGATAATTATTAATTATTATATTTCCAGCAACTACAAGGAAAATAAGTAGTTTGAGATGAATAATAATAAAATGTAAATAAAAATAGGAACTTTAGTGACAAAAGAAAACAGTTCTAACAATAACAATACAAAAAAATAAAGAAACAAATAAAAATATAAATTCTTAAAGAAATAAATCACTATTCCAAAACAATGCTAATAACAGTACATAATGTAAAAGGATTCTAAATCAAATATATCCTAAATATCTTAAATCAATAAAAGTAATAACATGATAGCCATGAGCAAAATTAAAGCAATAAATTATTCCTAGTTAAATATACTATTTACCCTTACCAACAGTATATTTTTTAAATTCGCAGGTATCACCGATAATTCCATAAATATACTTCAATGATCGAAAGAACTTTTCTACACTGGTTTTGGCACTAGGTATTGCTAACTATATTTTGGCAATTTTCGATAATTTATTTTGCATATTCCAAAAGCTTAAAATATCGGCATATAATGATAAAGGTGGTTCCCGTTCGTACATTAATAAGTTTGTGCCCCACATGTGAGACTTCAGATGATGGAAACGGTTTTCAAGAATATTCTGAAATTGTTTAGAGCCTCTGGTGGGCACTACTATACTAGTTGTAGGTTCATTTTTCAATTCTTCATCCGAAAATCGTTTTCAAATAATTCATGTTCTGAATCGCTTTAATTTGACTAGAGGTATCAACTTCAAAAAGTACGTCAGTAATAATATCCTTACAACACAGCTACTCTCTTTGTAATTTTCTAGTGACAGTAAAAACCGGGTTAAAAGTTTGAACATATGTCGGGCACTAAATCATTTTCTTCGGTCAAAGTATTCTATAATTCACTGTTTAGATGATTTGTTGTTTCAACATTTATATATTGGCACCATTATCCCTTCTTTTAATGTATATATCTAGGCAACAATCTTTCAAAGCGTCTAGTACTATAGATTTCAAGTACCTATTTGCTTGTACGGGCTGATTTTAATGATTATATTGCAATGTTTTAATTTCTAGTGATTTCTCTTAACATATTCCACATTTACACTAAGTGCACTTAGATATTACCTACTTACAGTGTCAGTATTTAGCAATAATAAAATTTTCTTTGAAAAAACCTTCCTTTTTAATTTTTTGGAAAAAAGTATTAACCTTTCCTTAATATCGTATTTATTGACATTTGTTTAATATGTTAAACACGGGTTGAACAAATGTTTTAAAAACGCGATCCAAATCAACCACAAAGGTTGTCCATTATTAGTAAATAGTACTGCAATTGCTACTTCAAAAACAAGTATATTATTGGATTAGATAGCCTTGCTGCAACAATATTATTTTCATTCCCTACACCAGACTTTTGTTTTATGGAGTTCGGGTAAAACTCTAGATGAAATGATTGTAAATATCGTTCTAAATTGCCACCGTGTCACCACACAAATTCCCATTACTGTATATTGTTTATGGTTTATCGCCCCTAAAGAACAAGGCAAAACGTTATGCTTTGGTCACTGTTAGAATAAAATATATATAGTAAAGAATGTCATTTTATCGTTTCATACGCTCAGCTCTGTAATTCCGTGTGTACACAAAACAAACACGCCATACACAGAACAAACTAAGGTATCCACATTTTGCTTCTTACAGTTACACAGTGCTTGTGTCAAATTTGTGATCTAAATATGCAGTTATCCATAATCCGATAAAACTAGTATTTATTTCTAATATTAGAGTACTTAATAAATAGAAGAAAAATTGAATGAGAATTTAAGATAAAAATTTGATTATTATCCTGATGATATTTGCTGAATTGTCGATCTGAAACTATAATATTTATCTATAAAGGATAATAATAATTGTAGGACGATAACAAGCTACTATAATGTGTTAGTTAAGTAACGCTAATTAATACACAAATATTTCACAATATTATAGTTACATACATTATTGGAAATTACACTTATACGTAAAGTAATTTTCAAGTGGTAAATGGTATAAGCAAGCCGCGAATGTGTAAACCCAGAACGTTTTGGTTTACACATTCGGTTCAAGTTAGACACAGAACTAACATGGTGTTCGATCACACGTGATTCTGTTATTTCCGTTTCGTTGTTGTTTTGGAATTATTATACTGATTACTAGTAAGGTAGTGTTAATTCATATTAGAAAATCTGCTTACAGTTCAATTAAAGTTTTAAAGTCTGTTATGCACCCTACTACAATTTTGAACATAGAATATCTTAAACATATTACATGCAATTTAATACTCCATTTTTTTAATTTTCGATTGCTAAATATTCTTGTGATTAATTCAATGTTATCTGCCAGAACACTCACCCAGACGTTGAAACAAAGAGCTTTTCGTTTTTCACACCAAGAAAGCAAGAAAGTTATACATCTATGAAAATAACTGGATTCTACAGAGGGTGCTAAGATAGGTAAGCAACGTTTTGCCTTAAAATAACAAAGGGCGAGAGAACCCGAAGACGTTCATGAATACTGAAGCATTAAATAAATAGGAAGTATTTAAACAATAGATACATCATTTTTTACTTTTGCTTTTCTTTTCCTTTCCAGATTTCAGAAGTCAGAAACTTATTATGATATTGTATATTATACATATTAGTGTGTTACGGATGAAGTTGGCAATAGGTATAACAGACAAAAAAAATTGGAATTAAATTTTGGGAAGCTTGTCTGAAACTTATTTATTGTTCGCTTTCGATTTTCCAATACTGTTTCCGTTCAGGTAAAGCATCTTTTTCGTTCGCATTATGTCAAAAATATTACTAAAAAATGTTGTTCAGAATGAAAAGTTATAACGGTATGAAAATTTTCAATCATAGCCCAGTGAGAACAAGTTGGTTACATTTACGTGAATTTAACGTTGTATTGGTTGAAACAACGTTAATGGTTATAAGTAACACGTTTATTATATAACCAATTTTTAACTATACATTGAAGAAACGTTATATTAATAAAAATGTAACGGAGGTTTAAATTTAACTAAAAAACACGTTGTAGTTGCATCGTTTATTTTAGGTTATAAAACAACGTTACAATATGAGAAATTATTAACTGAAATGTAATGCATAGTTTAAATATAACTAAAATAAAACGTTATAGTTCACTGCTTATTTTACGTTAAAAAACAACGTGGAAATATGAAAATTATTAACTGAAATGTACCGCATAGTTTAAATATAACTAAAATAAAACGTTTTAGTTACACCGTTTACTCTACGTGAAAGACAACGTTGAAAAATGAAAAATTAGTGGCTGAATGTAACGCATAGTTTAGATATAAATAAAATATGAAGTTGTAGTTTCACCCGTTTACTCGTTGAAAGACGTTTGAAAGACAACGTTGAAAAATGAAAAATTATTAACTGAAACGTAACGCATACTTCAAGTACAACTAAAATAAAACGTAGTTTCACCATTTACTCTACGTTAAAAAGCAACAAATATGAAAAACTATTAACTGCAATCCAACGCATAAGTATAAAGTATAGTTAAAATAAAATGGTGTTAAATTTTTGTGTTTAAGATAAGATGTGCTTTTGCATGAATGAATGCAAATGTATTTAACAATAGTAACACAATTATTGTATTAAACTGCACTACTATGAATGTATCATCCCTCCCCATTTCAAATAAACTCTTCCACCTCTGTTGCGCATCTGCAACGTGCACGGTGCACTTGCAGTTACATGTGTACTACGCTAGTCGAGTGTTAGAACTTTTCTTTATCTTTATAACAAAGTTTTATATAATATATGTGATACGCAACAATCAGTGTATTTAACTAAACGGTGAGTAGCTAGGTACCCATCAATTAAGTCTATCCTGGTTATAATTTGCATATACGATGCACATTGCACGTATAATTATGTATATGCATATACACAATGGCAAAACAGCATAGTAGCCATCTTAAAATAAAAACACTAATGTCAGAAAATTTAACTATATTCTAAAATTTGTTCTTGAGGAACCTGGTTTCTTAGTATACACCACCTTCTTACTTTATTTTCAAATATATAGGTTAGCGAATGCTGATGGTTCTAAAATCTGGATTCTTGTGTAAAAGAACTTATTCTAATTACTGTTACATGACGTCGTTGCAGTGAAGCATAACTGGAAGGGAAGAACACTTAGTTTTCACAAAACGGGAACCAGAGATAATACGGAACTATAGTAACAATACACAGTGAGTATTAAATACTTTCATTCGTTTGTAATACAAAAATCTAGGAAACCAATCAAAGTAAACATTAACTTATATATATATCCCTAAAATTTACAGCCTTGGTGTTACTTATGATACCTGTTGTTTGAGTCTTCCATTTAAAGTTACAATTAAACAATACATACATACAGCAGAAAGTGCAGTGAAGGACTGGTTGAAATATACGCCCCAATAGACTGTTTGGGTAGAAGACCTGGATGTGCAGAAAAGGGAAAATGTATATATATAAATGAAATGACCTCGTTACTTTCTTAGTTTTGGTAAAGAATTCTATTATCTTTTTATTATTATTATTATTGTTAATTGCATTGTATTATATTTATAGGTAATTACATTTTAGTTTTTCTGAAGAAGCATTATGTTTCATTGAAGAGCTTATCCTGAGTTCAATACTATGATGTGATCATTGAATGATTTAATTAAAATAAAATTTAATTTAGTATTGGACATTATGACTTTTAATCTATAACCAATTTTTCGTTATCACCACATAAAAGGCACTGTAAATATAAAGTAACATATATTGA